>BPLR01020685.1:0-113299 GCA_021605095.1 Caerostris extrusa | reverse complement strand
TATACGAATATATTACACAAACTTATCCTTTATTAAAATTAGAAGAAAAATTTATAACTTTATAATGTAAATCAAATGGTTGTCTTTATAATGTAAATCAAATGGTTGGTAACTTTTATAATGTAAGTCAAATCTTTAAGAAAACCTCTATATTTTTCCATGAGAAAAAAAATTATTGTTAAAATATTTTTAAAATAAAAACATTTATTCGTAATTTTTTTTCATATTTTTTTAAAAAAAACTTTTAAATTAAAAAAAAAAGATTATTTATCATAATTATAGAGTTGAATACTATTTTTTTTTTACAGTAAATGTGAAAAAATTATGCCGCTATGCTTACTTTAAAAGATTTTAAGGAGTTGTCACACGACCTACATAGTTACATTATTTTTGTTTTTCATCAGTCATTTTATGAAAATTCACGTCTACTTTGTTAAAAATTAAACTTAAAAAAGAAAAAAAAACTCTTATTTCACAAAGGTGTCCGTTTCTATTTTACATTCAAATCTCCCCCTACACTTTTTTTTTTAATAAATAAATAAAACTTGATGACAGCATTCCTTCCTTCTACTACTTCAAAGTTTACAAAACACCTAAATGATCCAACATTTTCTTTTTTTTTTTTTTTCCGGCTGGTTTTTCGTAATCGTCTATGAAACAAACAAGAAGCGACGGTTTTTCAAAAATATCACGGATTTCCTGCTCTCTCAGTTTTTGAAAGAAAATAGCAAAGTTTTGCTTTTCTGTAAAAATGGCCGTAACATTTTCTACTTGTTCTTTCGAAATACTTCGAACCGTAACTAACGAATCAGTAATGTTGATGATTTCGTTGATGTTTAAAACATGACACATTTTTGCTTCGATGAAAAGATAATTAGTAGTTGGTTTGGTTTGTCGCATTACGGTCATCTTGTGCCCACGAGGGCTAAACAGACCGGGACCTACAGTTTAAAGTGGATTCGAATCACTCACAAGCATCCATGACACCCGCCAGGATTCGAGATTTAGAGCCTGTGGTGCCGAGCGCCAGAAGACACTAACCACTCCTCCAACAGGCCCCCTAAGATAATTAGTAGGGAAAAAATAAAATTCGAATCATTTTTCTTTTTTTCCTAATGCAGCTGACAAACACGCAGACAACTGTCTTTGATGCAGTAAGACAAGCGCTGCACCGATGTTACCCACTTAGCACTACACAGGGAGTGCGTGTATTTTTAAATATAAGGTACGGACGCGGAGTAACAATGCCCCAGCAAAGCTCTACGTTCCCGGACGCTCGATACCACGGGTTTCGAGTTCAAATTGCGGAGGTGCCATGGATATTTGTTAGTGATTCGGAATACACTGTAAATCGTAGGTCCCTGTCTCCTAGGATCGTAAAGCGTTGCAGGGACAGTATCTATCCGCGTCCGTAGCTTATCTCAAGCTACACGCACCTCCTGGACAGTGGTAAGTGAGTAACGTCGGTGCAGCGCTTGCCTTAAGGCATCCAAGACAGTTGTCTAAGCATTTGTCAGCTGCATTAGGAAAAAAAATGTTTCAAAGTTTATAAAACCTAAATGATCAACATTTTCTTTTTTTTTCCAGGTTGCTTTTTGCAAAGCAAATTGATTACTTTTTGTTGATACAACGTTTTCCGTAACGTAATCGTCTAAACAAATAAGAAGCGATAAGTTTCAACTTTCACGGATTTCCTGCTCTCTCAGTTTTTGAAAGAGCTTTTAGCTTTGCTTTTCTGTAAAAATGGCCGTCGAGTCGTAACATTTTCCACTTGTTCTTTCGAATACTTTGTACGTGACTAACGAGTCGTTAATGTTGATGATTTCGTTAATGTTTAAAACATGACATTTTCAGTTCTTGATGTAAGGATAATTAGTAGTTGGTTTGGTTTGTCGCTCTACGGTCATCTTGCGCACATGAGGGCTGAACAGACCGGGACCTACAGTTTAGTGTGGATCCCGAACCACTCGCAAACATCCATGCCATGCCAGGATTCGAACCCGAACCACTCGCAAACATCCATGCCATGCCAAGATTCGAACCCGAAACTTGTCGTACCCAGCACCAGAACGCTAACCACTCGGCAATCAGGCCTTCTAAGATAATTAGTAGGAAAAAAAGAAATTCGAATTATTTCTTTTTTTTTTTTTTTCCTATTGCAGCTGAAAAACACTTAGACAATTGTCTTTGATGTCTTAGGCCAAGAGCTGCACCAACGTTACTCACTTAGCACGACCCATTAGGTGCGTGTAGCTTGAAGATAGGCTACGGATGCAGAGGAACTCTATCTCCACAACGCTTTACGATCTCTGGCGCTCGATACCACAGGTTTCGAGTTCAAATAACGGAGGTACCATGGATATTAGTGGATCGGAATCCACTTTTAAAACCGTAGTCTCATAGTATCGTAGAGCGTTGTGGGGATAGTGCTACTCTGCGTCCGTAACATATTTTCAAGTTACACGAGCCAACTGGGTAGTGCCGAGTGAGTAACGTCAGTGCGGCGCTTGCCGTAAGGCATCAAGACAATTGTCTAAGTGTTTGCCAGCTGCATTAGAACAAAAAACAAGTAATATATACAAAAAAATTTTAAAGTCAATTCCAACTTTTTTTTTTTCACTCTATTGCAGAAAAGTCCTTTACAAATAAAGTTAAAATTTTCCTTTTACATCTGGCGCCATCTATTATTAGATACATGCAACTTAAATCTAAAAAAAACTAAAATTAATTAATTGTATTTAATGAAGGAATTAATATTTGAAAAAAAACTGTATCAACATCAAGTGTTCGTGCACTTCAAGTTTAAAAGAAAAATGTATTCGAACGTGAGTGTATGAATAAAAAAGTTATTTTATTTACGATTGAAAATGTGAACAAGTTATATATAGGGAGAGTGTGAACTAATAGTGGGAATTGAAAAAAATGTTTCAAAGTTTTTAAAAACCTAAATGATCAGCATTTTTTTTTTTTCCGGCTGGTTTTTTGCAAAAACAAATTGATTAGTTTTTGCCGACACAATGTTTTTCCGTGTTTTTTAACGCAATCATCTAAACAAATAAGAAGCGATGGCTTCAACTTTCACGGATTTCCTGCCGAAAGAACTTAGCTTTGCTTTGCTTTTCTGTAGAAATGGCCGTCTCGTTCTAAGCATTTTCTACTTGTTCTTTCGAAATGTATTTCGTACGTGACTAACGAATCATTCATGTTGATGATTTCGTTAATGTTAAGAACATGACACATTTTCATTTCTCGGTGTAAAAAAATTTGAGTCGGGAAAAAACAATTCGAATCATACACAGTAAAAAAAAATTGGGCCTGATGGTCGAGTGGCTAGAGCTCTGGTGTTTGGTTCGAGTCTGGTTTCGGGTTCGAGTCCCGACGGTGCCATGTATGACCGGTTTTAATGTCATATATGACCGGTTGACTTTAAACTTACAGTTTAAAGGGATTCGGAATCCACTTTAAACTGTAGGTGCCAGTCTAATTAACCCAAAGTGTGCGCAGAATGACTGTAGAGCGACAAACCAAACAAACCAAAACCTTTCCAATATTAATCCTTCTGTTCAAAACTTCCCTTTTTTGAAAAATAAGTCAAAATTATAATGTCAAAGGGGTGGTCTGTTCTTAAGGATTAAAAAGGTTAAGGACAAACGCGGTAGCCTGTTCTTAAAGATTATTTTTCTGGTACTTTGTGGGTTAAAGGGGCCTGATGGCGGAATGGCTAGCGCTCTGGCTTTCGGCATCACAGGTTTCGGTTCGAGTCAAACATCCACGGCCATCCACCGACATCCTATAAACATCCATGGCATTGCCGTGGACGGAATCCACTTTAAGCCGTAGGTCCCGGTCTAATGTGATCGTAGAGTGTGGTGGGGTAGTGTTGCTCCGCGTCCGTAGCCTATCTTCAGGCTACACGTGTCTCTGATTGATGCTAAATGAGTCACAGCTTATGGCATAAATATTCACTGTCTCCGTATTACCAGATTCATTAGAACAAGAACTGTAAAATAATTCTACATTTCTTAAAAATGTTTCAATCATGTTAATGTTTATATATTTAATGTTTTGTTTATTTATTTGTGATTATAAGGGAATTTTATGTTCAATTCTCGTTACCCGATGCCATTTAAAATTTCACTTTATTATTGAATAAAGAGGGAAAAAAAAATCATTTAGAAACGAAATATTCCTTATGTGCCATATTAAACAATCTTAGCAGTAA
Source organism: Caerostris extrusa (assembly GCA_021605095.1). NCBI lineage: Eukaryota > Metazoa > Arthropoda > Arachnida > Araneae > Araneidae > Caerostris > Caerostris extrusa. Next base: position 109,077 of record BPLR01020685.1, on the reverse strand, counting down.
CAATTTTTATAACCTCTACCCCTATTTAAAAAAGTGGGTTGTCCCAAACTGTGCAACACAGTTTTCTTTTCTTTTCTTTAGAATACCAATTAAACTACGGCTACTAATAACTAAAATGAAATTTATTTAAATTTTCTTTAAAATAGGTTTACCAGGTTATAGGTTAAAATAGGTTTAAATTTTAAAATAGGTAAAACCAGTGTGGGCAAAAGAAAGATTTATATGGAGTATTCGCATCTTCCTCTCTTCTCTTCAAAACCAATGAATACACTTTCCTGCCCACAGATTTATTGTGCCCATATCGCAAACACCTGAGTTTTCAGTGCAGTTTAACATGTCAGACATACTTTAATACATAAATCTCTGCAACAACCTCTAGTGTTCAAAGTGTGTGTATGTGTATATTTATATATATGTGTGTGTGTGTATATTTATATATGTGTGTATGTGCATTTATATATATACAGTGTGTGTGTGTGTGTGTGTGTGTGTGCGTGTGTGTGTGTGTGTGTCCGTGCGTGTGAATGTTTGATCTAAAGATGTCGCGTGATAACGAAGTTTTCTGTCGCGGTGTGTGTCGAAAGGGGAAAAGCCACGAGCGTGAGTAATTGCATTCCTGTGAAATGCTCCAGTTAAGCGCGCGTGTTTTCATTATGTGTCGTAGCGAATAAAAAAAATGAAAGCATTTAATTCATACATATTTAAATGTGTTTTAATCAGAATGAAACTGTTTTCCTTTCCACGCAAAGAGAGAAAGGCAGGAAAAAAATTACATTTCGTTATGATGGCACGCAATTTCCTACTCTCTATGTTGTTCAGTATAAAATAATTGTCCACACTATTATTATTAGATACATAAAAGCAATATCAAATTATATTTAAAATGCTTTGACACATTACTATATATTATTTAATAACCACAAAATTTGCCTTCTTGAATCTTACGGCGAGAATATTAAAATAAACTTATAGAAAACGTTGTTCGAAAGCAACTGGCAATGCAGAGACAGTTAATTTCTATGTCATCAGCAAGGGCTCCACTACTGTTATTCATTGAGCACTATCCAGTACGCACGTGCAGCATGAAGATAGGCTACGGAGGGCTGCGGAAATTACTAATAAAAACCTTTCTTTAATTATTTAATTACAAACCTGCTGTTTAATTACAAACCTCCTATCTTTTTATTTTAACTTGCTTTAAAACTTTACTTTTAATACATTGGTATGCAACAATAATGGTAAGAAAAACAATTTTTAGTGCATCTTCAAAATGAAACGCTTTTTTGAAACACCTAACATCACATCAAAAAGTAGTCAAATAAAAGTTGATAATCTTTCAGCAAAACTTAAACTATAGCCTTTGGAAGAGCAATTTTTTTCTTTGGATATAGTTTAGTTTGGTTTGGTTTGTAGCTCTACGATCACCTTGTGCACACGAGGGCTAAATAGACCGGGACCTACAGTTTAAAAGTGGATTTCGAACTATTTTTATAATTGATTAATTATAAAAACCTATAATAATTTAAGAAAACGAATAGAGATAATGTTTTGTAACAATTTATTTGTTATAGCAATATCGTTTTATGAATGGAGTTCGACAACGTGATTCGCTTTCAGGCCTGATTTTTAACATTGTTTTGGAAAAGTTATTCAGAGATTCAGGATAAACTTGAGAGAGCGTATTTTCTTCAAGTCTGTTCAGATTTTAGCTTATGCTGACGATGTTGTAATCATTGCAAGATCTTTTGCAGCTTTGGAGGAAGCTTTTCAGTTTTCGAATTGGCTGCAGGGGCTTTGCAATCAAAAATAAACCAGGAAAAAAAAAAGAAATATATGCTTTCCTGAAGAAATATTTCTCACAATACACTCAATATTACCTTAGGCACTTACAATTTTTGAATCTGTACTTAGTTTTAAATACTTAGGATCAGAAATTAATTGTCAAAATAATATCTTACATGAAATAAAAAACAGAATTGTGTCTGCTAATAAGGCCTTTTTTTTGGGTTAAGACATTTGTTTAAATCACAGTTCATTTGTAGAAAAACTAAATTCTTGTTATATAAAACCCTTATGAGATCTATTTTTGGTCTATGACTCTGAAACATGGACTTTGGCAAGATCTGATGAGGTCCATTTGGGTCTATTTGAGCAGAAGATTTTAAGGGCTATTCTTGGAGGTGTCAGGGAGAGTGATTGTTGGAGAAGAATTAGAAATGTTTTAGATCAAAAATTTAGAAATGTTATAAAGATCCAGATATTATAAAATTTATTAAGATCAATAGATTCAACTGGGCTGCTCATATATTTAGAATGTATGATTTGAACCCCGTAAAAATTCTCGTTTTTTGGCAAAGCCACGGGGACAAGAGGAAGAGGACGACCCAAGTTGCGATGATAGACGCAGTTGAAGAAGGGTTTTGCTGTACTAAAGGTTAAGAAGGGGAGGACCTTTGTCACCCACAGGAATGCATGGAAATCTCTTCAAAGGAAATCCTTGGCCCACCCTGGGCTGTCGTGCTATTGATGATGATGAAAATAGTTTTATAATTTATTTTATAACAGTGTTACATTATAATGACCTAATAAAAAATCAATGTACTTTTTTAATGCAAATGTTTTGAAAAAGAGAATGCGTTAAAAAAACAAATTAATGTTTTTTTCTTTTCCAAAATTGAAAAATGGATTCACGAAGTAAGATGTTAAACGATGAAGGATTTATAAATACTATAATTTCTAAAATAATGAAGCGATACTTAAATGAATACGAGGTTTGGTTTATCACTACGGTCATTTTTTGCACACATTAGGCTAATTAAACAGGTACTTATAGTTTAAAGTGAATTCCGAACCACTCACAAACATCCATGCAATGGCGAGGATTTCAACCTGAAGCCCGTGGTACTAAAGACCAGAACGCTAGCCGTTGGCCATCAGGCCGCTAAATGAATACGAGGGGAAAAAAAAAAAAAAAAATTTTCATCAGAAATATTAAACTAGGTTTTTTTTTTTTTTTTTTTTTTTTTTTTTTTTTTTAATTTCTAATTAAATTTTAGTTTCGAAATTTTAATGAATACATAAAACTTTAATAGTAAAAGAAGCCAAACAATACCGGGTTACATTTGGCCAATTTATATTATTTAAGTGGAGTCTGATGGCCGATGGCTAGCGCTCGATACCAGATTTCGGGTTCGCGTCCCGGAAGGTGCCATGGATGTTCGTAGTGGTTCGGAATCCACTTTAAACTGTAGGTCCCGGTCTGACAGGGATCGTAGAGTGTTGCGGGGGTAGTGTTACTCCGCGTCCGTAACCTATCTTCAAGCTGCACGCAACTCCTGGGTAGTGCTCAATGAGTATAGCGGTGCAGCCGTTGCTCATGGCATACAGATTAACTATATCTGTATTGCCACCAGCGGCCTAGAGGCCAAATGGCTAGCGCTCTGGCCTTTAGTACCACAGGCTCCAGGTTCGAATCTTGGCGGTGGCATGGATGTTTCTTGAGACGTTACAAAAATTGCCATGGATTATACTTGATGACACATACAAACCAATGGAAAAAATTTCATATTTATTCTTTTATTAAATATTATAAACCCTATATTGAAATTGGGAAAACATTGCACAATATAATCCATCTTGGACTAAGTACTCATCTTAACGAAGCAGTTATCTTTATTGACTCCCAAGCTGCAATCTTGGCAACTGTTTCCCACCCACCTACTGATTGCTTCATGTTGATCTGTCCAATGCAATCCCTTCTGGTGGGGTTTGGTTTGGTTTTGTCGCTCTACGGTCATCTTGTGCACACGTTAGGCTAAACAGACTGGGGCCTACGGTTTAAAGTGGATTCCAAACCACTACTAACATCCATGCCACCCCCCGTGACTCGAATCCGAAACCTGTGGTACCGAGCGCTAGCTACTCGGCCATTCAGGCCCCCTTCTGGTTGGGAGAGTGGTTTCCTAGTATTATTTGAGTTAATTAAAAATCTTAAATTCTGTACCGATTTTTTTTTTTCCTAATAAAATCCGCAAAAGTTAAAAATGTTTCATTTTCTGTAATCAGCTCACATCTTTCTATAATTTGTTGTTCCCTTTAGATTGTTTCTTTTTACGTAAAAAAGGAAAAAGAAGAAAAAAGCAATTCCGCCATGAGAGCACGCAACTTCCCGTTACCCTCGTTGCCATTCTCCTGGTAGAAAAGATAGCTACGAAAATCGTTTGTTTCCTGGTTCGCGAGTCAAGGGTGCTTGAGCACTCATAGTACGACGAACAGGATCCGGAATTCTTTTGAAGCGCGTCCCCATTCTTCGACTGGTCTATCGGGTCCCCCTCCGAGAAAATGAGCATCGCCCAAATTACTATCAGGAAAGATTATCTTCATTTCTGTAATTCTTACAAAGATTTCCCCCATATCTTTTTATCAACAATCACACGACTGTAAATAAAATAATTCGATGCTCAGTAAAACAATCGTTCTGGTTAATTATTTACTTTAATAGTTTCTTTTTAAAAAATTAATTGATTTAGTATTTAATTTTTAATCCTTTAAATTTTTTTTAAGTTTTTGAATTGAATGAATTTAAGATTTTTTTTTCTAAAGCAGCTGGCAAACACTTAGACAATTGTCTTCTATAACTTAAAACAAGCCGACGATTGCGCCGCTTTTACTCACTTAGCACTATCCCGGGAGTGCGTGTAGCTTGAAGAGAGCTACGGACGCGGAGTAACAATACCCCCGCAACGTTCTACGATCATGTCAGTCCGGGACCCACGGTTTAAAGCGAATTACGAACCCCCACAAACATTCATGGCACTGCCGGGACTCGAACCCGAAACTTGTAGTAGCGAGCGAGAGCGCTAGCCATTCGGTCATCAGGCCCCCATGAATTTAAGATTAAATTTATATTTATTTTATCTCCATTTTGCATATAATATCATATAGAACGGGGTGTAACCCAAATGATCTAGCGGACCACTTTGGAAATCCATCCTACCTCCGCGGGCCGCCTATAAAATTATGCATTCCCTATTAGATTTAGGTCCCTTATAGATATATTTTTTGGGAGTGAAACATTGAAATAGAATGAGCTATTATTTTTGTAATTACTATTATGCTTACATGAGAACATAGAAAATATAATAACAATGATGATGGTACTAAACGCACATTGTAAAGTAATATATAACAATAAAAATGAAAATAATTAAAAAGTGTATAAATATAAATGAACTCATTAAAAAACAGTTTGACTAGTGCGATAAGTGTTTCTCCACTCTTTCGCTTAGCTTTTTGCAAATCGATGCGCGCGCATCATGAGTTCGTAGACTATAATTTAATTATTCTGCGAACTCGTCCATAAAGCAGGCACTATCTGTCCTCTATTCGCAAGAATATTATTTTAAAATCAAGTTGAGTTAATTTTTTCTCGTCATTTCGAGAGTTTATTTTCGAATAGAGGGATGTAATTTTTTAATGCATTGGTTTTCACTCCTTTGGCCATTGTAAAAGAAATATATTTTTGTAAAAGTGTGATATAAATGATGTTTAATCACATTTATGTTACAAGCCAGAAAAATATTCAAGGCGGGCAGCGGGTTGGCGGGTATTAATTGGCAATAAACGACACGCAAATGTGTCGACGCATGCTCATTCCAATTTATCACTATAGGGCGAAAAGCACGATTCTCAATGCCAAAACAATAAATTGGATTAAGATTCGCGTTCAATGGCTTGGAATGTTTTCATTCTTTGATGTGGCCCCTGATAGGACCAGTGAGCTCCAATAATCTTCAACATCATCATTCAATGGTTTGGTTTGTCGCTCTACAGTCATTTTGTGCACATTTTAGGCTAAACGGACCGGAAACTACAATTTAGCGCGAATTCCAAACCCTCATAAACCTCCATGCCACCGCCAGGATTCGAACCTGATGCCTGTGGTATCAAAGGCCAGAGCGCTAGTCAATTGGTTCCGCGCTCAATGAGGTGAACCTCTATAGAACATATTCTAAGGTAATCTCTTTTCTCGCTGTCCCACCAAAAATAAATTTCGTGAGCAGTGCTGCTCTGTCAATCTCGCTTTGCTGTAAGCACAACAGCATTCCTGTCCTCCTACTAGAGGAGTTGCAAATGGAGACGCATTCATTATTCATCCGCAAACTATTTCAAAGCCGCTGACGCCTGATGGTTAACGAGTTTCGCCCTTTAAAAGAAAGGCGCTGACGTCACTGGAAACCACCCCAGTGACTTTACCGAAATTTGATGAAAGGGTTATTTAAAAAAATCAAACGCAAATGATGAATGTGTGAATTATGTATTTTTTCAACCTAAAAGCTACAAACTAAGATGCGGCAAATAAGACTTTTATGGCAACTTTTTGAAGTCGTGAATTTAAATACTACAAAAAAATTTTACGTTAAATTACCTAAAATTGGCGCACTCTATACAAATTTCTGAGAAATATTTCATAATAGTGTCAAATATTACAGAGAAAACAATTCGATAACAAAACATAAAATGAAACGCAACACAATTATTCTGTTTTTTAGAAACGCGAGCCTGAAGTATGCTAGCGATATCTTCAATGTTTGGCCATATATTTGAAAAGATAACTCATTGTCAAGCCAATACATTGAAGATTGCCGCTTTTTACACATCATTGTGATGAGGGTAGAAAATCCTAATTCCCTATTTTCAACGTCCTATTTATGTGAAAGTTTCAATATATATACTAATGTGCCCCAAAAATATTACCCACAACCACCGTATTCACACCGTTCGACTTTTGGCTAATCACTAAACTCAAAAGATCACTCAGGGGACACCGTTTTGAGTCGACTGAAGAGATTCAACGTGAATCGCTGCGCTCTTTGAAGGACGTCCCTGCCGATGACTTTTTAATATGCATTGAGGATTGGAAAAAACGTTGGCGTAAGTGCATTGTGTCGAGAGGGGATTGCATTGAAAGCGATGCAATAAATTTGGACGAATAAATAAAGAGTTTTTGAGAAAAATAACTGGTCTTACTTTTTGTGTATAGTAGTAAGGATACGCATTCTTTTTTTTGTATAAGAGAATCGAAAAGATGAGAAAAAAATTTCTTAAATTTAATCCTCAATTCACTACTACATTTTCAGTTAATGTACACAGAGTAACTACTTACAGATCGCGAAGTCTCATAGGCTTTAATGGAAAGAAAAACACATAAACGCTTGCAAAAAAAAAAAAAATTGAGGATAGCTACTTTTAAAAATTAAATTTTGGCAAAAGTTTAAATATAGAGGGCATTCACGCGTTTTTGTAACGGTTATGGAAAAACGTTAAAATATAAAATATAATTTATATGAACAAATAATTTTCTAACCTATCTTTATTTCCAAGATAAAAGATCCCGACTGCTAGTCGAAAAGCACCCAATACTTTCTGATCATGATGTAAATGTCACATCAATTTTTCCTAGGATCGAAATGAGGGAGAGGAATGCTATAAGTTCGAAAATCACGTTCAAATGATCCGACCCAAATTGGGGACATTGTATTCAATTTCAGCAAGTTACATCTGAACATTCGATGCAACAAGTTACGTTTGAAGTCGGTTATACAGCTTCTTTCCTGGACATAAATTATCATTAAAGTTTACACAATTGGAGAAATAAAATTAAATTAAATTAAATAACAAATATTGTAAAAATCGTAAAGTATGAAATTCTTTTAAAGTTATTGATTTGTGTTTTAGTGCATAGACTTAAATGAAATTGTAACACAAAAAACAAAGGCATCTGATGACTGTACTTTGCACGATATTTTGTCTTACTTTTCTAAAAGTAAAAATGAAAAGATCATGAAATGTTTAAAATTAGCAGTGGGAAAAAGACAAGATGCAGAATTATATGAGCAAAAGAATTTACAGTCGAATATTAATGGATAGCGGATATTAATATATATTGATAGAGTAGATAAAGTGATGATATTGAAGCATTTACATGCAAGAGCATTTTTGCAAACACACGAGAATAAAATCAGATTAACTTGCTACAAACGCATAAATTCGATTTTTTTTTTTTTTGTCGCTCTACGGTTCTTTTATGTACACTTTAAGCTAAACAGACCGGGACCTACAGTTTAACGTAAGTCCCTTGGCTCACCCTGGGCTATCGTGCTATTGATGACGATGCATATTTTTTTTATAAATTAATGTTATAACTTTGTTACTTTTTAATGACTTTATAAAAAAAAAAAACAATGTACCTTTTTTTTTTATGCATATGTTTTTTTAATTCAAATATTTTGAAAAAGAGAATATTAAAAAAAAAAATTAATGAATTATTTTTCTTCCGAAATTGAAAAAGGGATTCACAAAGTGAGATCTTAAATGATGACGGTTTGGTTTGCCGCTCTACGGTTATTTTTTTGCACACTTTAGATTCATTAGACCGGGACCTACAATTTAACATGGATTTCGAACCACCAACAAATATCCATGCCACCGCCAGGATTCGAACCTGGAGCCTGTGATAACAAGGCCAGAGCGTTAGCCAATGGCTATGAGGCCACTATTAAAAACAAGGAGTAGTTAAGCGTCAGTATAAGCCTCTTTCGTAAACAGACAGATTACATCTAAAAATATTAGCATCGAATCAAATATAACGGTCAGAGTTTTTGAATTATTCCAATGTGAGCAACTAACATGCAGGAGGTTTTGAGTTCGAATTCGATAGTGGTATTGTTGTAGCATTACTTTCAGAAACGAGGAAACTCGATGCCGATTGTGGTAATATTCGTAAAAACTATATCGTACTGATAGTTGGGCTTTCTTTAGTGAATTTCTCCTATGTGATATGCAAATGCAGGACAGTTGCCTCTAGAAGTTCTCCCGGAATGCACTGTCATCCCCCATCGGTGGGCTATTCATGGTACATACGAAGCCCACCCATGTTCTCCCCTCCCCTTTCTAACTTATAGGAGGCTGCCTACTGGAGACGAATCTTGAAAGTAACGACTACCTGGGCCAGACGCGGATCAGATACTATTAAAAGTCCCCGTCAATGAGCTATTCGTGTAAATTACATGCACAAGGTTCACTGATGTCAATTCGTAGGGAATGAACTAAATATGGCATAAAAACACAGAAAATTAAATTCTTTTTTTTTTTAATTTTATTTTTCATTTCCTTCTATTTAGCTCACACACTTCCTATATATATATATATCTTGCTCAAACACTCTTCAAATGCAGTTTTTTCAAACTTGTAGTGAATGACACTGGATGTTATAATACAGTTTTTTCAAATATTCATTCTTTCATTCAATTTAATTCATTCATTCATTCATTCATTCATTCATTTTAGTTTTATAGGGGAAGAAAAGCATTTCTCTTATGTAAGATATTTAGAAGGTTACAAATTTATTAATCAATACCGTCAGTGGAGAAGCGTGTAGATCGCTGGCAAAAAATTTTTTTTTCCACTCTGGGTTCTAGTGTGAGTCGAGGAGGAAACAGAATGGAAAAAGAAACATTGGAATAAATGAGTGAGAGAGATGGAGTGTGTGTATGTGAGAGAGAGAATTTTTTCTAACCTAAAAAAAAAAAAAAAATGAATGAAAATTATTTATAAAAGAATTTCTGCAATAGAGTGAAAAAAGAAATTTGTCTACGTTTTGAAAGTGGAAAATTGCTAGGAAATTCGCTTTCTATTTTGCCATTTAATAGTGTGATTCGGTCCATTGTATATACATATTTATATGAATTGTAATTATTTAATAAAATGTAACTAAAATAAAAATGTTCTTTTTTACCTAAGTAGGAACTGACTTAAAAATTTTTTTTTATATTACTTGTTTTAAATTTTCCCGATTTAAACTTGAATAAAAATATATCTAAACAAAATATAATTGAAGATTTGAAAAAGGGTGGACGATTAGTTTCGTATTTTTATGGCACACATTTTTTTAATAGTTTAAACAATGACAGAATTAAATATCCTGAATAACACAATTGCAAATCTAACATAATTGTTGCTTTCTTTGCAGGTATGTCATTAAATCCTTCCTGTTTATATGTATGCCTTGAGAAAAAGAAAAACATTCATGCATCGTTGTTGCAGTTAATAATGCATTGATTTATTCTTTTTAATGTAAGGTATGATACTTCATATTTATTTATTTATTCTTAACCATTGTTTGAGTTTAAATGTCGTTTCGAAAAGAGATTCCTAAGTGAACACTTCTTTTTAATCGTCAAGTTCTATTTATTTGTACACAGAAAAAGAAATGCAGTTCTTCTGTAGTTCTACGTCAATTTTTCAGAAATTTTATTTGTAATTCTATTTCATTCACTTTTTAAAATTAAACATTTTGAATCAATTTGTAGCTTTTTTTTTCTGATTTTTCATATTTCATATTGCGCAACGTTGCGTAACTTACCGTTTTTTTAAAAAACAGACACATCAATAGAATGAGTAATAGAATGGGATTTAATATTCAAATCAAATGTCTTTTTTAACAAACTCCAAGAGAAATTTATAAAAAATAATATCCAATTCTTACAAAAAATGTATCAACAATTATTTTGCCATTAATCTTATAAAGAAAGCATTTAAATTCACTGGAAAAATTTTAAAATTCCCTGGACAAGTGAATTCTGTATATTCATGTTCAAATTGTGGACAATTTCATTTATGTTTCCAATTTAAGACATCCCGTAAAACATTCTATGTTAAAACTATGCTGTATAAACCAGGATTATGTAAATTTAAGACAGCCTATTGCCCAAAGTAAAATATATATATTTTTTTTTTAACATGGCATGAATTATTTGAAATTCATTTAATTTCAAAGGGAAATTTTTTAAAAAAATGAGCAGCATTTCATCTTATAGTATGTAAATTTGTATCCACATATACTGGAACATGGAGAACATATTCATTGCATGTAATTTTCTACAATGCATTGTTTTTTGCCATAACAACGTATACCGGGTTCTGCTAGTGGATTATATTTTAATACCCGCTTTAAAACTGCAGATATCAACACTAAATCGATAGCCATATATGGACATGCGCATGGGAATATATAGAACACACATTTTCGAGCCCGTTTCTAGCATAGTTTGGAACCAACTAGGATTTTGCGATTAGCTAGAAACAGTATTTTTGAAAACTGGCAAAAGAGCTATTTACATGTTAATGTAAGTGGGTATCTGTCAGACAGAACATAATGGATGATCCCTGATGACACTTGAGTGCTGTTCGACACCTCGCAAAGTGGTTGGGGCACGACCCCTCACCTCCGGTCAAATGCAGACACTTCCCATTTGAATGCGGGTCGAGTCGTGATTCGATTCGGCGTGCGCGAAACGAGTGGATTTGAATGCGTTCATCGCTCAAGAAGATTGCGCCTATCTTAATGAGCGAGTTGGAGCGTGTTTGTTACGCATTCATAATCGGTTCGGATGGGGAATACTGGATAACAACATCGAATTGGCTGTTTTATGATGCTGTTTTTAAAAAGAATGGATGTTGATGTGTTCATTAATTCGCGTATTTATTTTTAACATGCACAAAGTTTCACAATTGATATTTAAAATCAACAACATGAAAAAGACAAATAGCAAAAAAGGGTTTATCATTAAGACATCTCAACTTATCCTTTGTTGTCAGATGAGATATTGGAGGGAATTTGAAGGTTTTATCTATTCAATTAGGGGACCTGATGGCCGTGTGGCTAACTCTCTGGCGCTAGGTACCACTGATTTCGGGGTCGAATCCCGGCGGTGCGATGAATGTTTGTAGTGGTTCGAATCCACTTTAAGTCGTAGGACCTTGTAATATTTTACCATAAACCATTGTGGGGGTAGTGTTACTGGCATTCGTAGCATATCTTCAAGCTACCTTGGGTAGTACTAAATGAGCAACAGCGGTGTATCCCTTGCTTATGGCATAAAGATGATCTGTATCACCAGCTGCATTAGAACAACAACAATAAGTTTTCTCCAAAGTTACCAAAGAACAGACCTCCAGTCAGTTGGCCATCAGGCCGTATCAAACTGACCCGGGTGAGATCAATTGAATGAAGACTATTAAAAGGTGAAATACAAAGCGAGAAATCACCCCTTAAATACAAGGAAACAAACTCATCGTATCCACAAAAACCAGCATTCTGCTTTATATGTTTTATGTGCTCCACTCAATTCAGCCAAATAAGTATCGTCTCATCCATGGATCATCGATAGCATGAAAGCCGACAGCTATTCCAATTAGCGTGACACCTCTAAATGAAAGACGTGACAGAACCGATACGAAATCAATTCCTCCGAGTACCCCGTCGTTTGTTTCCATGTGTCGCGTGTCACGGGGCGTGACGAAGGGGGTCTTTGTTCTCGTATCACAATGCCGCCAGAGTGACAATCATCTGTGGATTGTGCGAGTGGCATCTTTTTTCACGACCTCAATGTTTTGTTTCAATCGAACGGGACGATTAAAGGATAAAACATCTGGTGCAACAATACGACACAAACTTGTCACTTTGCCGCCAAGTTTGGCTGGCATGGCGATATTTGGATCCATCAGAACTTGTTACGACAGTTAAAAGCAAGGGGGAAGTTTGGTTTGATGCTTTACGGTCATTTTGTGCACAATTTGGAAGCAAATACAAACGGAAGAAATTATTAATAAAAGATTGTCAAATTATTCCCATATACTATTACTACACCACACCACACCACCTCATCACTGTGCCTAGAGCTGAGTTGCCCTTTTACAGTTTGGAAATGAAGTGGGTGAGAAGAAGTGTGACTGGGATCTTTGGTCCTAGGAGACCGAGACAAACGGCTTAAAGTGGATTCCGAACCCCTCACAAACATCCATGCCACCGCCAGGATTCCAACCTGAAGCTTATGGAACCAACGGCCAGATACTTTGTATTATATACTTTGGCCTAGTCAATATCACGACAGATTTCTGAAGTGAGGAAGTGAGTTCCAAGCCCGTTAAGCTTCCTGTTTACGCTAGAAGCGAGTAGGATATATCCCCATAATGCAGGAAGTCCTTCCATTGGGCTTAAAGACAGAGACATTGCAATTTTGTTCTTGCAGTATTACAAACTGTTTTGAATCTCCTGTTTCAGTGGCGAAGGAACTTAGGCAAACTCTAACTTATTAACGTCTTAACCAGGTGTGGTCAACCGGAGTTATTCACCATAATTTTTTTTTGCACTTCAACAAAATACCATTTTTAATTATTTTGCCTCTGCCATTGATATTTCTGTCGATTTCTAGGCAATTTTGAGACCTGCGGTACCAAAGGCCAGAGAACTAGCCAATTGGCCATGTCTTTAAGACAGGAAACGAAATCAACTTGCAAATGCAATCCTAATGTAAGAACAATCAAAAGGAACACGTCAAATTTTTCTGAACCAAATTTTTCTTCTTACAAACAATGCCGACTCAAAGATCTAAAAAACAAAAACAAGTGAAAAAAAGGGGAACGCGGGTAGTAAATGCAATGTTTTGTAGTATGTTGAGTAACATCCATCGGGATTGCGCGTTTGTGTAATTAGAATTTATCCTGCTGTTGTGTTTTCCTCCGGTCTGCTGGCTGCACGTAAACCACCCCACTTAAATTATTATTGTACTGGTTTGGTTTGTCGCTCTACAGCCATCTTGTGCACACTTCAGGCTAAACAGCCCTTGATCTACAGTTTAACGTGGATTCCGAACCACTACAAACATCGATGGCACCGCCAGATTCAAGCCGAAACCTGTGGTACCAAAGGCCAGTCATTGACCATCAGGCCGCTTTTTACCATTGATTCTATAAGATTTTTACGTTGAGAATAATATGAAAAGAAAATGACAGAACAAAAATCAACACTAACTATTATACTTTTTTTTTCTTTCAAAACCGCATTGCACGGCGTGTGTCTGACTAGTACCCTTACCCAATAATCCATTGGTCCATTTCCGCTTTTAAACCGGATTTTTACCTTTCCCACTGAATAGCTGGTCGAATTAACTCCGAAAATTTATAAAATATAAGATAACCAAACTATAATTCCCAGACAATCTACAGTTCTCGTCCCAGACAAACTATAATTCTCGTCCCAGACAATCGATAGTTCTTGTAGAGGAAACGAAATCAACTTAACAAATGTAATCCTAATGTCAGAACAAGCAAAAACGAAAAAGACCAATTTTCCTGAACCAAATTGTTTTTCTCACAAACAATGCCGTCTCAAAGATCTAAAAACAAAACCAAGTGAAGAAAAGAAGAACGCACAGTAAATGCAATGTTTTGTAGTACGTTGAGTAACATCCAACGGTGTACTGCGTGCTTGTGTAATTAGAATTTATCCTGCTCGGATTGTGTTGTTTCTCCGCTCGGCTGGTTGGTTTGGTTTCGTTTGTCGCTCTACGGTCACCTTGTGCACACTTCAGGCTAAACAGACCGGGACCTACAGTTTAACGTGGATTCCGAACCACTCACAAACATCCATGCCACCACAAGGATTCGAACCTGAAGCATCTGTTACCGAAGGCCAGAGCGCCAGTCATTGACCATCAGGACGCTTGTTCCCATTGATTCTATAAGATTTTTACATTGAGAATAATATGAAAATAAAAAGAGAGAAAAAAATTCAACACTAACTACTAATTTTGTTTTCTTTCAAAATCACATTGCGCCGCATGTGTCCGACTAGTACCCTTACCGAATAATCGATTCATCCTTTAAGCAGGATGTTTACTTTTCCATTGAATAGCTGGACGAATTACCTCCGAAATTCTATAAAAATCAAGAAACGAACTATACTTTCGGAGACGATCTACAGTTCTCGTCCCAGACAATCTATAATTCTTGTCCGAGACAAACTATAATTCTTGTAGATGAAACGAAATCAACTCACAAATGCATTCCTAATGTCAGAACAATCAAAAAGAAGAAGACCAATTTTCCTGAAACAAATTTTTCTTCTTACAAACAATGCCGACTCAAAAGACTTAAAAACAAAAACAAGTGAAAAAAAAGGGGAACACACAGTAAATGCAATGTTTTGTAGTACGTTGAGTAACATACTACTCTCTATATTGCGCTCTTGTGTAATTAGAATTTATCCGACTCTGGTTGTTGTTTTTCTCCGCTCCGTTGAGCGTAACCCATTTGGGGTCTCGTGTGTCTCAAAGGAAAAGCGAAATTCGTTCTTCTCTTTCTTTTAGGAAATAAAATGTTTTTGCTTTTTGTTTGGCTTACCAATTGCATCTTGCGAATGATTGCTTTCGTGTTTTTGAGAATGAGCGCAACACGGGTTTTGTCCATTGAGTAAGTTCTCGCTTTTATATTTTGTAGCGATTGAAATGGATGTTATGGTGTTGCTATATTTTTGGAAACAAATTTCACAACCGCTTTATTACATTTGCTGTTCTCTGAATTAAAACCAAACACTGTCTGTGGCATGAGACTCCAAACAAGTTATGTATTTCTACCAAGGACCTATTACACCTATCTTGAATATGTTGTTTCTTGTCCTACTTGGCAGAGACTAGGGCTGGCCAACCCGCGGCCTCCTTAAATAGTTTTCCCAAGAGATGTATCACACTTTTCCAAAATTTATTTATTCCAGAATGGCCGAAGTAGTGAACACCAATATATTAACAAAAATACATTATGTGTGCATCCCTGTAGCCAAAAATGAACTGTCGAAATAATGAGGGAAAAACGGACTTTGATTTTAAAGTAATAGTCTTGTGAATATAGGACAGATAGTGCCTGTTTTATTCATGAGTTTACAGTGATGAGTTAGCAGAATAATTCAATATAGTCTGCGAACCCATTAACGTGCACATCTTGAAACATTGAATATAGCAGGTTCTATGTTTCACTTTTGAGACGCGAACCAGATTCTCAGTTGAAGTTTTCGGCGCTTTTAGTTCAACTTGTACCTGCAAATCGTGGTTTTTTTTTTTTTTTCGAAAATGTAATGGATCCAACACCAAACACGCTCAAACATAACGGACGCTCACCTGAAACACCCATTACGATGTGCCAATACCCAAATGCAGATCGTTTCTCAAAAGCTAAGCGAAAGAGTGAAGAAACACACAGCTCACTTGTAAAATAAATAGTTTTTATTGATATTCTTTTTTTTTTATTTCGTTTACATTTATATATTTTTTTATATTTCGTTTTGAGTGTTCTATATTTCTTCACAATATGGGTTTAGTACCCTTATTACTATATTATCTACGTTTACAAGTAAGAATATTAGTAAACAAAGAAATAACTCATTCTGTTTCAATTTTTCACTCCAAAAAAAAAAAAAAAAAAGCGTCTCTAGTAGGTCTAATGTGGGGATATATAATTTTATGTGGCCCGCAGAGTTAGAATACATTTCCAAAGTGGCCCGCAAGATCATTTGGGTTGGCCACCCCTGTAATATAAGGACGCGCTCTATTTTAATAGTAGCTCTATGTAAATACCCGACGTCCCACAAATTAAGATCCATCAACCTATGCCGGTAGCTGTGATATCCATTTTATCCGGCACTAGCAACCAGCGAAAAAGCAGCTGACCTTGATTCCCGCAGCTCCTTGATCCACATGGAATTCCCCGCTTCGTGAGAGTAACCATTACCACTTCCAACTGAACCCGGAACCAGAGTTTCATAATTAGTATTATTTGCCTTATTCGGTTTCCTATCGACATCGCGGTTGCTTTTAACTTTCGCATGAATAAAAATTCTTTTGAAGATTTAAATAAAAACTTAAATACCATCCTTTTTCCTGAGGGTAGTGGTTTTAAAAATTGCAGGGCAAAGCATCGTACCTCTTTTTTTCCCTAAAAGAAAAAAATGAAAGATTCCTTATTTTTCTAAAAATATTTTTAATATATTTCCTCCACGAAATTCCGCCTCCAAATCTACTGTTATCCATCTTATCCAAAATTCCACACGAATCAATCGAATCTTATCCAAAATTCCACACGAATTAATCGAATCTTATCCAAAATTCCACACGAATTAATCGAATCTTATCCAAAAATCAAACGAATATGTATTTTTTTATACACAGCTCAGTGCTAATAATGCTTAAAAGATATGAGACACTTCAGAGACTTTCCAGAGGGCTGGATTTTATTACAATCGATGCTTCAGGAAATCAGATAAAAAGATGGCTACAGGAAAGTTAATGTCACATCCACCCCTCTGAACTTTCTGAGGTTGTTTCCCATGTGATGACCTACAAATTCAAACTAGTTACCCTTAAAAATCCCTCCCGGAAGATAGCTTATCCCATGTCTTGATAAATGTGGCTTAGTATGTATGAACCCTATTTGATGAAACTATCTTTTTATAGCAGTTAACATGCCATAAAAGAATAATGGCTTGTATAAAATTTCTAATATGTTATGCTGTGGCTCTCAATACCACAGATTTCGGGTTCGAGTCTCGGCGGTGCCATGGATGTTTGTGAGGGATTCGGAATCCACTTTAAACCTGTAGCTCCCGGTCTCATAGGATCATATAGCGTTGTGTGGGTAATGTTGCTCATGTCCGTAGACTATCTTCAAGCTTCACGTGCCCTGGGTAATGCTAAGTGAGTGACAGCTGTACATCCCTTGCTTATGGTGTGAAAAATTAACTGCCTCTGTATTGCCCGTGGCATTAGAAAAATTAATACGCAAGGTACTTACATATTAAAGGTACTTTGGCGACAGACTTGGCGATTTTTAAGTGTCGCCAATCTTTATTATTTGGAATAAAAATATTTTGAAAGCGTTTTGATTTTAAAATGAAGTGTCTCATATATATTTTATTATTTGGAACAAAAATTTTAAGTTTTGATTGGCGCCAAATCTGTAGCTGCGGTTGGCGCGTGTGCTCTTTATTGGCGCAACTGTCGCCAAGGTACCGTTAATACGTAAATACCAAAAAAACATTTAGAGTTTTAAGAAATGAAACATTTGTTTGAAAATCATTGTGGAAAGAACATTTTTTTCCCCTTCTCTTCGCCAAACACTCGCCAAGCCGCCAATGTATACGTTAGGATACGAACTACACGTCTAAAACGCATTTCAAATGAATTTAAATGACTTATTTTCGACGACTTATCTTCTAATGACTTATCTTCAAAGCGACACGTACCCCTGAGTAGTGCTCAATGAGTAACAACACTGCGGCCCTTGCTTATGGTATAAAGATGAATTGTCTCTCTATTGCCAGCTGCCTTAGTACAACAACAACATATTATTTTTCTAAAAATAATTGTTTTTTAGAAAAAATCTTTCCTTTACGAAATTCCGCTTTCAAAACACTCTTTATCTTATTGAGAAATCAACACGAAAATCGTGCTACTTTTTTTCATTTACAGCTGACTGCTAATGCGATAAAGAATGCGAGACAAAAAGATGGTGACAGGAACGTTTGTCGCATTTGCCCCCTCTGACCTTTCGGAGGTTGTCTGCCATATGACCTACAAATGCTACCCTTAAAAAACCCCGGAAAACCATAACTCTACTGGCAGAATTCCATTTTTGCTTGAAGTGTTTTGATTCTTGGTTGTTATTTTGAAAATTATTGGGTTTCGTTGGTCTTATTGGGGGAAATGGGTACATATAATAATTAATATATTATGTTAATATATTAATGCTAAAAAAATATCCATATTATATATGTCTGGCTAGACTCAAAATCTCGACTTTTCTGCTATGTTATCAGCTTCTTTTTTTGATTTGCACAAAAATTTTATTCTGGTAATGCTAATACTACCAGATTTTATGTTTGTGGTTTCAATTATTCTGATAGGATTTACTCTACTTACAATGAGCGCATACATTTTCATAGAGAAGCAAAGTGCGCAAAACCCACTGACAAAGAAACGTGGAAAATATATGGGGTCCGATGGCTGAGTGGCTAGCGCTGTGTACCACAGGTTTAGGGTTTGAGTCCCGGCGGTGCCATGAACATTTGTAGCGATTCGGAATCCACTTTTAAACCGTAGGTCCTGGTCTAATAGAACGTTGTGGGGTAACCCATCTTCAAAGCGTGCCCCCTGAGTAGTGCTCAATGAGTAACAACACTGCGGTTCTTTGCTTATGGTATAAAGATGAATTGTCTCTGTAGTGCCAGCTGCCTTAGTACAACAACAACAACATATTGTTTTTCTAAAAATATATATTTTTTTTTTAAATCTTTCCTTTACGAAATTCCGCTTTCAAAACACACTCTGTATCTTATCCAGAAATCAACACGTATATCGTGCTCCTTTTTTTTTTTTTTTTTTATTCACAGCTGACTGCTAATGCGATAAAGTATGAGAGATAAAAAGACGTTGGTGACGGGAAAGTTAATGTCACATCCACCCCCCTGACCTTACAGAGGTTGACCCCCCACATGACTTACAAATGGAGGCCAGTTACCCTTAAAAATCCCCCAGGAAGGCCATAACTTTCCTGGCAGAAGATTTTTTTACTTGAAGTGTTTGTGTTCTTGGTTGTTATTTCGAAAATTATTGGGTTTCGTTGCCTTAATGGGGAAAATGGGTCCATATAATAATAAAAATATTATGTTGCGGAGGTATTGTTACTCGTAGCTTGCCTTCAAGCTACACTCACCTCCTGGGTAGTGCTAAGTGAGAGTAACGTCACTGCAGCGCTTTCTTTAAGGCATCGAAGACAACTGTCTAAGGGCTTGCCAGTTTTATTAGAACAAAATATTATTCTAATGAGTAAAATATTCATAATATATATGTTACAGATTGGCTAGACTCAACATTCTCCAAAAACTCTACAAGTTTCCAGATGGTTGAGTGGTTAGCGCTCTGGCCCTCGGTACCACAGGTTTCAGATTCGAGTCCTGGCGGTGGTATGAATGTTTGCGACGGGTTTGGAATCCACTTTAAACCGTAGGTCCAGATCTCTTTAGCCTTCTTGTACGCGAGATGGCCATAGAGCAGGGGTCTCTAAACTTTTCCGCCTTCGGGCCATGTTGTTTACTCTAGTAAGTACCAAGGGCCAAAACCATTTTAATTTTTCTGCCATTATCTATAATTTCTAGACCAGTCGCCGAGTTCATACTCTGAGCGAGCAGGTTTATGTTTGATTCAGGATATATACATTCCAAACATCGATGTATACATATGCGATACTCTTTACCCCCAACATAACTACCGCGGGATGTTCACTGGTTTACAATGTTAGCGGGATTCATTTCAATTATTTGTTAGTTGTTATGCTTAAGTTAAATTTCTGTGTATTATGCTAGTCATTAAGCTTTATCTAACAAGTCAATAAAACCAAGTTGGTCATTATGTGTTTAAAAAAATAAAAACAATAAAACAAAACAATAAGCTATTCGCCGCAGCGGGCCGGATTGATGACACGGATTTGGCCGCGGGCCGTAGTTTGGAGACCCCTGCCGTAGAGCAACAAACCAAACCAAAAACTCTACGTTTCTTGCGACCCTTTGACTTAGAGACCGACTTGGTGTCGATTACCATCTTGCTTTGTTCTGCTTGGTTCTTCTCTGTGTATGATCCTTAATGTTATGAATTGATTTCCAATAAAGCCATATGTTACAACAACAGAAACGTAAACGATGTGTTCAAAGTAGAATGGCCCACTGAAAAGGAATTTGAAGATTGTTAATTTTTAAAAAAAAAGGGGGCCAAAACGATAAGATCTCCCAGTTGCGTTAAGCGTTATAAAGTAATCCCCAAAATGCAAATAAATTCATGCAATACAAACATTGATTCTGTGAAGCATGAAAGTAATTTCAATGTTGCTGAAACAATTGTTAGAGCAATACTTATTTAAAAGGAATTATTTGAATGACTTTAAAATACCCGTTAACGATCTTGGGCTTTATTATTGCTCTAATCGTTGGAATTTTGCCACCGTAACTTTGATCTTGAATTTTGATCCTTACAAATAAATAACTTTGATCTTCAGCTTTGATAAAAACTGCATAAACAGCTCTGGTTCCCGCTATAGGTATGTGCAATAAGATTGGTGTGCACACTTTGTGCTAAACCAGGGTGGTAACCCAAATGATCTTGCGGGCCACTTTGGAAATGCATCCTAATTCCGCGGGCAGCATATAAGATTGTATATCTCCCTATTAGATTGAGACCCACTGTAGACATTTTTTTTGGTGTGAAAATTTGAAACACAACGAGCTATTATTGTGTTTCTTACTTGTAGACATAGATAATATAATAATAATGATACTAAACGCACATTGTGAAAAAATAGAGGACACTCAAAATGAAATATAAAAAAATATATAAATATAAATGAAATAAAAGAAATGAAATCATTAAAATATATTTATTTTATTAGAGTGATATGTGTTTCTCCACTCTTTCACTTAGCTTTTACAAATCGATCTCCATTTGGATATTTGGACATCGTCATGAGTGTTGCGTCCGTCATGTTTGAGCGTGTTTTGTGTTGGGTCATTTTCATTTTTGAAAAAAAAAACAATTCGCAGGTATAAGTTGAATCCAAAGCGCTAACAACTTTTTGTGCCAGATTTCTCAAATTGAGAAATTTCTTTTTGTGACGTAAGTGTAACAAAACCAATTTTGGATTCAGATGTTTCAAAAATGCGTTTTTATTCAGTATTGCATTGTAAGTCAACCAGTTCCATTTCGAGATATTCTGAGGCCGACTCGATTTCGATATGAAATGGAGATGAATATAGTTCAAAAATTTTGTTGTATTTGTCTAACTCTAAATTATTGAATCGGTTTTCAAAAAGAGCTCTACGTTTTCTTAATTCTTTTTGCATATCTGATGTAATTTATAATAGATGAATGCTTTAATAATATATATTTTAATGCATTGGCTTTCACAACTTAAATATATTTTATTAAAGCTTGATAAATCTCGTGGACCGCAAAAAGTATTCAAGGCGGGCCGCAGGTTGGCCACCCTGGTGTAGAATAAGATTGGTTTGGTTTGTCGCTCTATAGAATATCTTGTGCCGATCGAGGGCTAAACAGACCAGGACCTGCAGTTTAAAGTGGAACCACTCACAAACATCCATGTCATCGCCAGGGATTCGAACTTAAAAACACGTGATTCCAAAGGCCAGAGAGACAGCCACTTGGCCAGGCCGCATGTGGAATAAGAAGATTCCGGATAATGTGAAAACAGGTGGCATAAAGTTTAAAAATTATTTTATTTTTTGCCGTGCAATTTGGCAACCAGCTTATTCTGGTATGAAAATAATGTTCATTTCTTTACCGATATCCAGAGCACAAGATATTTTATTTATTATTGGTTTTTTATTATTATTATCTTTTCTTTAATCTTATCCAGAAAAAAAAATCGCCGAAAGCGTCGCGTGTTGTTTACATCTTCTTGCAAGAAAGCCTTCGCCTTGCGGTGAGCGCAACAAAAACGCAACGATTAAAAAAGTAAAATAAATTGGAACTCTTGTGGGGGGAATAGTATCGAACCCGGAACCTTTTTCTATTTCTGGCCCACTGAGGCGTCACTCTTCCTCCTCTCCCCTCCCCGTCAACCAAGGCCGAACCGATCGAGAAAAAGAGAGGGGAAAAACCGAATCCAAAACAAACTCGGTCAATAAACTTTCGAACGTCCAAAAACGAACGAAGATTCGGAGTCGTTCCAATTTTTGTCATGTAGGTCGAATCATCGTTTTAGTGGGCCGCGATCGAAACACACTCGCATGTGGTGGTGGTCGAGTTTTTCAGACGGTTGCAGTCGAAGTAAGTGTCAAGGACGTTTTTTGCAGAGCGGAAAGGGATGTGGGAAATACCTGCACAGGATCGTTTGGTAGTGGTGTGTTCGAATTGTGTGTTTTACCGCAGTCAGTTTTTACCTTATTGTGTGTGTGTAAAAGTGTGATTTTGTTTGGATACCCGTTATTACTACTACATCACATCACATCACATCACTGTGGATAGAGTTGAGGAGATCGGATATCGTTACTGCTTTGACGTTACAAGACAAGGTGAGTTTATTGCTAATGTTTATTTTAAAGAATTTTCAAAAGCATGTTTTATTGATAATACTGACTGTACAAAGTTTTAGATTTTTTCCAGTCTGACACTGTTATTCAGTAATATGTTTGTATTGCCAGTTGCATGAGAAGAATAACAACGAGACAGTTAATATTTATTCCATAAGCAAGGGTTGCACCGACGTTACCCATTGAGCACTACCCAGGGGGCGCGTGTAGCTTGGAGATAGGCTATGGATGCCAGTAACACACTACCCCCACAAGTCTACGATGCTATTAGACCGGGCCCTACGGTTTATAATGGATTCCGTTTTTAACCTTATTGTGTGTGTGAAAGGGTGATTTTTTTGGATACCGTTACTACTACGGCTGCACCACATCGCATCGCTGTGAATAGAGTTGAGTTGATCCTTTGGATACCCGTTACTGCTTAGACACGTAACAAGATAGGCGAGTCTGTTGCTAATGTTTATTTTAAAGAATTTTTCAAAGGCGCGCATATAAAGCGTGTTTTAATGGAAATACTGAGTCTACGAAGATTTAAATTTGTTAGAGACTACAGTATCATTCAATGTTATATGATGCTGTTGTTCTTATTGCAGCTAGTAATACAGAGGCAATAAATATTTATGCCAAAAGCAAGGGCTGCACCGACGTCACTCGTTTAGGATGGTGCATTTACTCAGGGGCACGTATAGCTTTAAGATAGGCTACGGACGCGAATAACACTACCCCCGTAACACTCTAAGATCCTATTAGACCGGGCCGTACGGTTTAAAAAGGATTCCGGACCCCTACAAACATTCATAGCATCTCAGCATCCCCGAAACCCGTGGTACCGAATACCAGAGAGCTAGCCACTCAGCCATCAGTCTCCTCAAAATTTTAACTTATTATTTTCTGTTATATGTTGTTCTAATGCACCTGGCAATACAGAGAAAATTAATCTTAATGCCGTAAGCAAAGGCTGCATCGCTGTTAATCATTTAGCATTACCTTGGGGGCAGGTGTAGCTTAAAGATAGTGTAGCCTATTTCCACAACGCTCTACGATGCTATTTAGACCGGGACCTACGGCTTAAAGTGGATTCCGAACCACTACAAACATCCGTGGGACCCGAAACCTGTGGTACCTAGTGACAGAGCTCTAGCCACTCAGCCATCAGACATGGAGACATCTGATATGGAGAGGTACAAGAGTATAGGGCTCGCGTGTATCAGAATCTTTGCCGAATAGGCGGATAAAAAAAGTTTATCGCGAAGTACTACCCCAAGAATGCTAAAAAAAAAAAAAAAACGCAATAGTATTTGTCTGGAAGGACCAGACAAATGTCAAATTTCCAAAACACCACGGGAAGAAGGCAGAAGAGTTCTGGGACAAAATCTTAGTAAACTCCCTGATAAAAACTTGATCTTTTAAATCAGGGTGGAAAAAAAGACAGAAAAAGAAAATTCAATTTGGAATATTTTTTTTTAAGTATACTTTCTTCAAACTTTTATTTGCATTTATGCATTGATCCAGTTTGATGCACATGCAAAGATCTGGTACGGAGGTAACACTGCTTTCTGTTCTATATGATATCCCTTTAGTAAATAGTGTAACATTTTCCAAAGAAATGAAATTAAAACCATTAAACCACATATATCTAGGCCATTGAAATAGGAAACCTTGAATATATGAATAAACTGAATGTATGAAAACATTAACCATTAAAAGTTGACGGCAGTGTTTCTGTCTATTAAAAAAAAAAAAATACCACATTGTCTTTCCAAGTTTTTTCTAGCTAATTGAATATTTGCAGTTGTAAAATTAGATAATTATTAAACAAAAACTTATGGCATTTTTTTTTTTCTACACTTCAAATTCTTTCCTGAAGTAAAATCAAAATGTGAATTGATATATTCGATTATGATAGTTCTTTCATTCTGTTTATCATTAAAAACTTCTTTTATTATGAAATCAAGAAACGATTAGCATTTGAGTTAGGTTGGTTGGCGAGATTTTTATGGCGCAAATGCTGAATTCAGCCATGCCGCTCCAGAGCCAAGTCCTTAAATTTTATAAAAGTACCATATTATATTTTAATAAAATACAAATTCGTTTTTAAAAATTTATTTATCAAAAAATGGAAGATTCCTTTCCGTTTTCTAAATTTACGTCTTTGAAAAAAATTTCCTCTCCCTCTTTCAATTTTATTTAATTATTTCTCCTTCTCTTCAATTAAAATTTACCTTAAACATTTTTCTCCTTCAAAATGATGCGACCTGATGGCCAATTAGTAAGCGCTCTGGCCTTTGGTACCGATAGGTTGCAGGTTCGAATTCTGGTGGTGGCATGGTTGTTTGTGAAGGGTTCGTAATCCACTTGAAAATGTAAGTACTGGTCTATTTAGGTTTCGCGTGCACAAGAGGACCGTAGAGCGACAAACCAAATCTTCAAAATGCTTCCCATTATATTTTGATGAACATATAACACTAATTGAACACTTATGTCAAATCGGTAACAAAAATCAAAATAGTTCTTTTAATTAGCATTACAGCCTTATTTTACTAAAAGAGCATTCTTTCTGAGTGAAATTATGCTGTTCAGAAAATAATGAAGCAATAGCGTCAGATTTTAATTGGGAAATTTATTGTTTTCTTGATGATGCACATGGATATAAAATACGGAAATAATAACAGATTCAAACAAGAATTATTACAATTTATAAGCTCGACTCGTGGCTCGGCGGCAACGCGCCTCGGTGGCGAGTATTAGGGTGAAGATACAATCCGCTGGCGACTTTGTTGTAGACACTGTTTCGAAAAACGAAGAGGCTCGATGGCCATTGGAATGTTCAGCATCTTGCTTCGTGAATCAGACTACCTGGTGGGAGTTTCCCAAGGTTTTCTGCCATACGATAAGCAAATGCGAGGTAGATCTCCCCTAAAAGTCCTTCCGGAAAGCACTGCTCTCCTTCAGCGACTCGGGTTCTCTATCACAGGGGTCTCCAAACTACGGCCCGCTTATTGTTGCTTATAGCTTATAGCTTATTGTTGCTGTAATAAGTTGGATTAAAAAATACAGAATGATAATAACTCGGTTTTATTGACTTGCTAGGTAAAAGCTTAATGACAAGCATAATACGTAGAAAATTTAACTTAAGCACAACAACTAACTGGAAATTATAGATAATGACAGAAAAAATGAAAACGGTTTTGGCCCTTGGTACTTACTGAGTAAAAAACAATATGGCCCTAAGGCTGGAAAGTTTGGAGACCCCTGCTCTATCACAACAGAAGCTACCTACCGCTTTCCCTCCATCCGTGAGAACTACACAGGTTCTTGTACTTGATCTAGATCAGGGTGGCCAACCCAAATGATCTTGCGGGTCACATTGTAAAGGCATCCTTACTCCACGGGCAGCATACAAATATATAGATATCTATATAGTCTATTAGATTGTGACCCACTATAGACATTTTTTGTGTGTGAAAAATGGAAACATGATGAGTTATTATTTTTGTGTTTATTATTATTCTTACATATACACATATATAATATATTAATAACGATAATAAAAGCACATTATGAAGAAATATAGAACACTCAAAATGAAATATAAAAAAATAGTTTTAT
This sequence comes from Caerostris extrusa, assembly GCA_021605095.1. NCBI lineage: Eukaryota > Metazoa > Arthropoda > Arachnida > Araneae > Araneidae > Caerostris > Caerostris extrusa. Next base: position 82,481 of record BPLR01020685.1, on the reverse strand, counting down.
GTATAAATATAGTTTTCTTAGTTCTTTTGCATATTTGAGGTAAAGGTTACATTTTGATTTCTTAAATTCTTTTCAACAATGGAAAGTGGTGAGCGTTGTTTTCAATTGCGATTCAAATAACAATTTCTTCTGAAATGCTTTGATGCGATCAAATGTTTCGATTATCTTTTCCTTGCAATGAACTCATAACTGTAAACTCATGAATAAGACAGGCACTATCTGTCCTATATTCTCAAGAATATTACTTTAAAATCAAAGTTCACTTTTTCCCATCATTTCGGTGGTTCATTTTTGTATACATGACTGCACACCTAATGTATTTTTTAATACATTGGTTTTCACTGATTTGGCCATAATATATAAAATAAATATATATTTTGCAAAAGTGTAATACATCTCACGGGTCGGAAAAATGTTTAAGGTGGGCCGCAGGTTGGCTTACCCTGTTCTAGATGCTGCTGCCTACACCAAGTGGGATAGGAAAAACAATTTATAATAACTCAAATGATAAGCGCAATTGTTTAAATTTACTTATTAAATCTTAACATTTCTTTTGTCACTGAAATCATTAATGTACGCTTTAGATTTTTTAAACGTTTATTAGTTCAAATCTTATTTTATTGTTCCTATGCCATAAAAAGTTTTTTTTTTTTTTTCCTAATGTATCTGATACTACAGAGACAGTTAATTTTCATGCCATAAGTAAGGGCTGCACCGCTATTACTCACTTAGAACTACCCAGGGGGGGGACTTGTAGCTTGAAAATAGTATGACTCACGTCCGTAGTCTACCCCACAACGCTCTACGACCCTATTAGGACCGGGACCTACAGTTTAAAGCGGATTCCGAACCACTCCAAACATTCATGGCACCGCCGGGACTGGAACCCCAAACATGGGACACCGAGTGTCAGAGCGCTAGCCACTCGGCCATCAGGCCTATACCATAAAAGAAGTGTTCCTTGCATTTCATTTAAATATCTTATTAAAAAATTAACTATTAAAAAATAATTAATCAAGATTCTTTCTTTGAAAATTCTCACCGTCAAACACCATAAAAAACCCCTCAAGTCAGGCTAGCTTTCGTTACAATTTTTCTTTTAATTATAGTCTCATCTTACGTACGCCTTAGCATTTTAAGTACTTAACTATGACAGCATTATTAAATGTGCTCCATACATTTAACATTGCAACTTTCAAAAACCACCTGACCCTAAAGCCATTCTACATTAAAACAGAAGCGATAAATTTTTTCCTGCTCTTTTTCTTCTCTCCCAAAACCAGGTTCTCGAAAACCAGTTCAGAACCAGAACCATCCTCGTGCAAGTGCGAACCCCGCCTGAAATATATCGCTCTTTCTAGAAAGTTCCCGGGATTTATTTCAAGTGACAACAGCCGCTGACACATATTATCATAGTGCACGTGAAAATCCGAATTGGCATTCCGGCATGGACAGCACAGTTCTCACAAATATCCTCGACACTTACGGTTACGGTTAATGTGCCCTAAAAATATAGGGCATTTATTATGATTAACGGTGCACACACACACGCACGCACGCAAGAGGACTTTTTAAATCCCGTAGCTTGAAGATAGGCTACGGACGCGGAGTCACACTACCCCGCAACGCTCTACGATGCTTTTAGGTCCGGGACCTACGGTTTAAAGTAGATTCCGAACCACTACAAACATCCATGGCATCGCCAGGACTCGAACCCGAAACCTGTTGCACTGAGCGCCAGAACTCTAGCCATTCAGGCCCTGCCCATGTCATAAAAGTGGTCCTTGATTCATTTCATTTAAATAACTTAATAAAAACAACTAATCGAAATTAAAAATAATTAATCGAGATTCACTCTTAATAAAAACAACTAATCGAAATTCTAATTAATCGGTCACACACCATAAAAAAAAAAAAAATGGGAGGAAATAGCTTCATTTCGTAACAATTTCTTTTTTAATTATAGTCTCATCTTACGTACGCCTCAGCATTTTAAGTACTTAATAATGACAGCATTATTAAATGTTTTTCTTACATTTCACAATTACAATTTACATTTACAACTTTCAAAAAAACCACCTGACCCTAAAGCTATTCTTGTGTTAAAAACAGAAGTGATAAATTTTCCCGCTCTTTTTCCTTTTTCTGCCAACCCAGGGTTTCTAAAAACCAGTTCCAGAATCATCCCCGCTTGAAATATCGCTCTTTCTCGAAAGTTCCGAGATTTATTTCAAGTGACAGTGTCGCTGACATTTGCTGTCATACTGCACGTGATAATCCGAATTGGTATTCCGGCATCAGCAGAACAGTTTTGACAAATATCCTCGAACTTTAACCATAACCGTAACGTCCCTAAAAATATAGGGCATTTATTATGATGAACGATACATGAACGCACGAGGACTTTTTAATTCCCGTATTCCGAGGAAGATTAAATACGTGAATTTCATATTATGGATCTGTTTAAGCCATTAGGCAAATAATTAAGTCATTGTCTAAAATTTATTCATTATTAAAATAAAGTTAGAAAACTAAAAATAAAATATAAGTAAGTTCTTTCATTTTGTTTTCCCAAGGACAGTTTGTTGTATTATGAAATTAAAGTTGGTTGTTTTTATCGCTCTACGGTTATCTTGTGCACATGAGAACTCAACAGACCGGGGCATACAGTTTAACGTGGATTCCGAACCACTCGCAAACAGCCATGGCACCGCCAGGTTTTGAACCTGAAGCTTGTGAACCTGAAGCTTGTAGTACCGAAGGACAGAGTGCTAGCCAATTGGCCATCAGGCTCCTCATCAAAATGATGACTTTCATTGCACTTTATAAAACATACTAACCAAACAATCTCAAACGAGTATGAAGAAATGAAGCAAGATCTCTTAAACTTATCTTTTTAAAGGATATTATGGATCGTTTAAAGCCATTAGGTTTCATTTGTCGCTCTACGGTCCTCTTGTGCACACTTTAGGCTCATTATATCGAGGACCTACAGTTTAACGTGGATTCCGAACCACTCGTACACATCTATAGCACTGCCGGGATTCATGTGGTACCAAAAGCCAGAGCGCTAGCCAATTGTCCATCAGGCCGCTTAAGCCATTAAGAGGGAGAAATGGGAGAGTACCTTAATGCTCTCCATAAAATCCGAGATTTGACCCGAATCGCGAATGATTCTCACCTGCGTATAATTCATGAGTGATTCAAGCCCGATTTTCGACATACCTTATAACAATTAAGTTTTGCTTTTTTTTAAAAATTGCGTCAAGTGAACGAAACGGTTTTCAATTTCAAAAAGTATTATTTATGTGTTATTACGTTCCAATTATAAAACAAAATTATACTAATATATATATATTAGTAGCATATTTGTAGCAAAGCATATTTGAGATTTTAAGGTATTTTAGCTTATAATCCGCCTTATAATAATATATAATTATATTCCGAGGTTTACAGACACGCAATGTCGGTAGCAATAATTGCTTTATTTCAGAACTTATTCGCATGGTTCAAAAGCACCAACTATGCGCGTAAACTGACGAAACTCAAACCTCCATACAATTCATTCCAATTGGTAAAGACCGCTAGAAACTTGAAAGTGTTAGTGCTTCAGTAAGCACATGTTTGTTCGTACGTCAACACTCAATGAGAATCAAGGTATCAAAAGTTGTTCAAAAACAAGCCAATATTTTCAACGTAATTCTCGACATTAATTCTTTTTTTTTTTTTTTTTTTTTATCTATATGTAACATTAGATCATGAAAAGTAACCGAAATAAATATGTCGCTCCTCGCAATGTGAAAACCACAGACCGAGAAAGACTAATATATATTTTTTCGTCAGTCTCCTGACGAAATCAGACTGAAGGCAATTGCAAAATATAAAATTTATGTTTTCGAGAAGGTTTTTTTTTAATTACACTACGAAATAAATTACGAAATATTTCACAAAATTTAAAAGAAAAAAATTCAAAATTTTTTTAAGTCGATTCCTACTTTCTTTTCACTCTATTGCAGAAAGTCCTCTATAAATAATTTTCATTCATTTTTTTAAGTTCATCTAGCGCCATCTATTGGTAGACACATGCAACTTAAATCTAAAAAAAACTATAATTAATTAATTAAATGTAATGAATGAATTAATATTTGAAAAAAAAACTGTATTCACATTCAGTGTCATCCACTACAAGTTTTAAAAAAAATGTATTTGCACGTGAGTGGATGAATAAAAAGTGTTTTATGAACGATTGAAAATTTGAACAAGATATATAGAGGGAGAGTGTGAGCTAATAGAAAGAACTGAAAAAATTATTTTTATATATACGTCAACATCAATAATGCAAAAGTAACCGAAAAAAAAAAAAAAAAAAAAAAAAAAAAAAGACGACACAAAAAAAAAACAAGGAAAGAGAAAAAGGATTTTTTCCTCACAATGCGAGAACCACCGACAGAGAAATTAGCCCTGATGAAACAGATTTAAAGCAATTGCAAAATATAAATTTTATTCCTTCGGAGAACATTTTTTAATTACGCTATGAAATAGGTTACGAAAGATCTCGCAAAACAAAAAACAGTATTTACTTAAAAGAAAAATAAGCTAAATTACTGGAAAGGATATTAAAAAATGGTCGAAAGCCGGTCTCGCGGCGATTTATCTAGAAATCAAAACACACGCACCAAATAGTTTCAAAACCCTTTTCCTGCAATTCCCGTTCATGCACCATCTTTTCTCTCCCCCCTCCCACACACACACACAAATAGGGAGACACTGTTTCAAAACAACCAGTTTCCCTAACACACGCGAAATGGGGTTGCGCCCAATACGTAAATTGAGCGCACACAATGATCCTTGTCGCGTAAATCACACGACACGCACTCCTATAATCCGCCCTTCCTATGGATGAATCCACTTTTCAATTGGCCTCCTACATCGACTTATTTTCAGTAAATAAAAACCTCCCTAAACTTTTTTTTTTTATAAAAATTGTATTTAATTGTAAACGGTCGATCTATATTTTAAAACCATTTCATAATGTGCGAAATAGTTTTTTATTATGAATTTAAGCAAAAGTTTTAGGTTACTTTCCATTTGGTTTGGTTTGTCGCTCTACGGTCATATTGTGGGGTCATCGTTTTATGCTTATAATACATATTTATATAATGCAATAAAAAGTAAGGAATAGATGGCCACCTACTAAGGAATCTTAAATTTGCTCAAAAACAAATCACTGCTTTCAGCATAATTCTGTACACGAGAGCTAATTAGTCCGGTCAATACTGTTTAACATGGATTCCGATAACATGGACAAGCAACCATGCCACCGGCAGAATTCAAACCTGAGGCCTGTGGTACTAAAAGCCAGAGAACTATCTGACCTATCCAAATGACCGTCAGGCCGAAATTGATGGAGAAGGTTTAAAGAAGTTACATCATTGCAATTACTGTGCATTTTTATCTCGCTTAAGTGTCTATGCCTTTCTGTTTTGATGGGGCTAATTCACCGCCACGCGAGATACATTTTTTTAAATGACTGTTGTTTTATAGCGATGTTTCTCAATTTGATTGTCATTTATAAAGTCCTTTATTAGTACTCTTTTTTTTGGTTTTTTGAATTGCGTTTCTAATCTGGTTACTTTCTGTAGTTTATGTAGGTAAAAGAAATATTTTCAGTTATTTATTAATAGATGTTTAATTTTTCCCAATCTATAACTCTTAAAATAGTCGTTTTCTAAGTGCTTAATTTCCTTTTTTTTAATTATAATCACTTAATACAGGGTTGAACCCTTCTCCCATAAGTCCATATAAATTATAATTAGTTTGATAAAGAAAAATTCTCTTAAGTTTATACAATTTCATAAAAGAGGAGCTATGATTAAAACATGTGCTCCAATAACGTACAAAAAAAAAAAATTGCACAGTTAGTTTTGAATTAATAACTGACTTAATTGATGCACTAATGCAAGAGAACTACTTTTTGCAGTAACGGGGAAAAAGACATTCAAAGTCTTAACTTATAAAAAATAATCGGAATGATTAAAAATTATCGGAATTTACCAAAAATAAAGTAATCTGCTTCTAGAGCATTGAATCATAATAAAAATATAATGCAATGAAAAGTAAGGAATTTGATGAGCGAAATTACATTAATTTAATAGATGCATTGTTATTTGGCTCGATATGTGTATCTGGGTTCGGTTCGATAGCACGTATCAGTTACGATTTAAAAGTTCAAAAATTATGCAATAAAATTATTACATGAAGATATTTTTTTTCTCCTTAAAAATAAGTTTAAAACTCTCGAAATGACAGTTATTGGAACATTCGATAATAATAATTAAAGATTCATTAGTATTTGGCTCAATCTTTGTTTTTAGGTTCGATTCGATTCATTTCGATAACACGTATCAATTGCAATTTAAAAGTTGAAAAATTATGCAATAAAATAATAACATGTAGGTTTTTTTTCTCTCCTTTTTAAAAATAAGTTTAAAACTCTCGAAATGACAGTTATTGGAACATTCGATAATAATAATTAAAGATTCATTAGTATTTGGCTCAATCTTTGTTTTTAGGTTCGATTCGATTCATTTCGATAACACGTATCAATTGCAATTTAAAAGTTGAAAAATTATGCAATAAAATAATAACATGTAGGTTTTTTTTTTTCTCTCCTTTTAAAATAAGTTTAAAACTCTCGAAATGACAGTTATTGGAACATTCGATAATAATAATTAAAGATTCATTAGTATTTGGCTCAATCTTTGTTTTTTAGGTTCGATTGATTCATTTCGATAACACGTATCAATTGCAATTTAAAAGTTGAAAAAATTATGCAATAAAATAATAACATGTAGGTTTTTTTTTTCTCCCTTTTAAAAATAAGTTTAAAACTCGAAATGACAGTTATTGGAACATTCGATAATAATAATTAAAGATTCATTAGTATTTGGCTCAATTTTGTTTTTAGGTTCGATTCGATTCGATTCATTTCGATAACACGTATCAATTGCAATTTAAAAGTTGAAAATTATGCAATAAAATAATAACATGTAGGTTTTTTTTCTCTCCTTTTAAAAATAAGTTTAAAACTGTTCTCGTCACTAGAACGTTGAATACGTACGAACGTGTCGTCACTTTCCATGCACTAATTTTAACTCAAGTTTTTCAATTTTAATATATGTATAAAATATATATAATTCTAATATAATATATAATTTAATTCTAATATACAAAAATATTCTAAAAATAAAATATGCATCTTATATATTATCTCGTAATATATGCATCTCGTTGATTGAAATTTGTAATTCATTTATAGATAAATATTTAAAATAGATCATTTTATTCATATATTTATAATTTTTTGAATTAGGAAATATATCTTTCATTTCGGAGATTAAAACTTACTGACATTTCCAATGTTTCAAAATGTCATGTAGAAAAATGAAAAATCACTATGCTACAATTCAGTTTCTAATGATAGATAATGCACTTTGTTTAACAAATATAGTCACAATTACTGTGTTCTCTCAAGTGTGTGATCACAATTATGTGCAATTATAATTTTTATTTCTCATGCATAGCCCTTCATAACTGATGTGCTAGCATATTAGAAATACGAATGCGCTGCATATTATACATTTTTTAAATCCAAAAGTATTCACCATTTAATTACCCCCCGAGATTTAATATACAATACAAAAGAAAATGACCGCAAGAAGTTGCAACAGACAAATATAATACGAGGAGAATGTTATTTTTAAGGAAAAAATGTTTAAAACATTTCTCGAAATGACAGTCACTAGAACGTTGAATCCGTGAATGACGTGTTGTCGATTCTCATGTACTAACCTTAACTCAAGTTTGTCAATTCTAATTATGGGAGTTATATGCAACTCGTTAATTGAAATTTTTAAAATGAATAATTTTATATTTTGAAATTTTTTTGAATTACAAAATATATTTTTCATTTTTGAGATTAAAGCTTATTGATATTTCCAATGTTATAAAAATGACAAGAAAAAAACAGTCAAAAATCACTGGGCTATGACTTCGTTCGGTTTCTAATGGTAGATAACGTAGTTTTGCTTTACAAATGTAGTCACACTTAAGAATTCACATAAAACACATTATTTCTCATATATTGCCCTCGTATATTAACGATGTGGCAGCGTATTAGAAAGGCGAATGAGCTGCATGTTATATATTTTTTAAATGGAAAAGTATTTAATTATCACCGAGATTTATTATTCAAAACAAAAGAATTAAGAAATTGCAAAATTTCGCTAAACATTAATAGAATATTTGTTTTAGAGTGGTTATTTTGAAATCTTAAAATTTTTCATTTAAAAATATTTAATGCAAAATTTTCTTAAACAACTAAAAAGTTTCAATATATAAAAAAAATCACTAATGAAAATAATCGAGCTGTATATGAAAAAGCAAATATTACAAACTGATAATAAATTGCCTTTTGAATATATGAATTTTTCAAAGTGCAAATCTATTTAAAATATTCTTCATTTGACGGATTTAAATTTGACTAAAAATATATATATTTCATTCATTTTTTTTTACATTAATGTTCAAAGTCCAAAAAGTAAATAAATAAAAATAAATAAATAAATGAAATTCAAAATTCTACATAACTTAAAAACTTTGCATACAAGTAAAAAAAAATAATCACATTTTTTTCAAATATAGATGTTGGATGACACCCTATTTAGGCCCACTTAAATTTTCCAGTTTTATTTTAAAAATTTGTTAAACATTTTAATAAAAAAAATTTTAGAATTTCTAGAGAATTTAGATAACAGAATAATCGTTCAAAATAATAATAATGAGACAAAGTGGAGTCGAGTGGAAAAGTCTTTTAACTGCTACAATTCTAAATCAAACTTATGCAATTTGAATGCGTTCTAAATCAGAATTGTTGGGTACAATGAAATCTAAAAATATTACGATCGTTTAATCCATATAATGCAATATTTTTTCTATCAAAAATTATCATTTTAACATTGTTAGTCACTATAAAAATATACTTTTTGTTGAATTCCACAATAATGTATACAATTTCTTTCAATGGAATTAAAAAAATCTATTTTAAATATTCTTTATTTGACGGATTTAAATTTTATTAAAAATCTATATATTTCATCCAATTTTTTTACATCGATGTTGCATCTCCAAGATAAATAAATAAAAAATAAATGAATGAAATTCAAAATTCTGCATAACTAAAAAAACTTTACATACTTAAAGTAAAAAAAGAATTGCATTTCATTTTATTTAAATATGGATACTAGATGGCTGGCTATTTTAAAATTTTTTAAATAGTATAATAAAAACTTAGTATTTATATAGAACTTTAGATTTTATATAGAACTAAAGAACATATATAGATAATAAAATAATCTTTCAAAAAAATAATGAAAGACAATATCGAATAGAAAAGCCTTGATTGTTACAGTTGCTCTAAATCGATGCGACATATACAATGTAATCATTTTTTAAATTAGTCCAATAAAATCTAAAAAATACTAAGATTATCTAATACATATTATACAAATTTATAAAAAAAATGTAAGAATTTTATAATTAATATTTTTTCTAAAAATATTTTTATTTTTACTTTGTATGTCACTATGAAAATATACTTTTTGTGGAATTCCACATTAATATAATTTTTTTTCAATGGAATTAATAAGTTTTAACAAATAACGTCTAGAAACAAATGAATCACTTCACAATTATAAATTATTCAAATTTTTTGGAAGCAGTTGCATAAAGTAGCTAAATTTTTTAAAAATTCACTCAAGTGAAAAGAGGAAAAAGTAGAATTTAAAAAAGACAGATGAAGTAATAGTTCTTTTTTCTGTTTTATGAAAATAAGAAAAAAATGAAATTTAATCAACTACGCGTTTAACAATCTATTTCTTAAAAGTTTATTAATAATTAAATTTCTTGACCTATTGCATGGTATATATGAAAAAAAAAGATAAGAACACGAATTAATTATGTTGATAAATTATTTAAAAAATACTTCTATTTTATATAGTTGCATTTTATTACTTAACTATTTAATATTCATTTTCTAATACACTCACACTAATTATTTTATTGTTAGGATTTAATTTGATTGTATTTGTTTAATTGTATAATTTATAACAAATAATGTATATAAACTTCACAATTATAAATTTATATTTTTTGGAATCAGTTGCATAATGTAGTCTGAATTTACATAATTCACTTAATTAACGTTGCTGAAATTACATAATTTACTCAGTTTACATAATTCAATTAAAATAGGAAAGTAGACAGATAAAGTTAAAAAAGACCGAGAAAGTAATATTTCTTTTTGCAGTTGCATGAAAATAAGGAATAAAATTTAATCAACTGCTTGTTTAACAATCCATTTCTTAAATGTTTCAGGGATTAAATTTGACCTGCTGCACACTATATAAAAATCTAGTTAAATGAAAAAAAAAGATATGAACAAGAATTCCTTTTAGTCTAATTTTTTTAATGCTTTATCATTTTTATATATTACATATATTTTATTACTTATTTTATATCCCTTATTTTCTAATAACACACGCACACTAATTATTTTATTGTTTGAATTTAATTTGATTGTATAATTTATAACAAATAATGTATACAAACTTCACAATTATAAATGATTCTTATTTTTGGAGGCAGTTACATAATGTAACTGAATTTACTTAATTCACTTAAATTAAAATACGAAAAGTAGACAGATAAAGTTAAAAAAAGACACGTAAAGTAATATTTTTTTTTTGTTGCATGAAAATATGGAAAAATAAAATTTAACTTCTTTTTTAACGATCTATTTCTTAAACGTTTCAGGTAATCAATTTCTTAACCTGCTGCACTATATGGTATATATAAAAAGATATGAACAAGAATTTATTATATTCTAATTTTTTTAACATCACATATATTTTATTACTTAACTATTTAATATTCCCTTATTTTCTAATAATACCTTCACGCTAATTATTTTATTATTTGGATTCGATTTGATTATACCTAAAAGATGTCCACGAAGTTTGCATGCACTAAACCAGAACTAGAACTTTAGAATATGCTAATTTACTTATTTTATTATTTTTTTAAATTCTATTCGATTAAAAAGGTATAAACTATAACGAAAGTTTTATTTTATTTGCGAAAAAAAAAAACCTCTATTGATATGTATCTACATTTTCAATTTCATGAAATAGCTCTTATGACAATTAAAACTTTGAGTATGTCTGGGTTCCACATGAAAATAACATGATATTATTACTCTAGAAGATATTTGTCCTTTAATTATTGTAGATACACTAAAAGCAATTTTTATTTCCTTAAATTAATAATTTTTATGTACCATGGTTAAATGGGTTATATATAAAAAAGATATGAACAAGAATTCATTATATTCGAATTTTTTAACATTGCATACATTTTATTACTTAACTATTTATAATAGTCCCTTATTTTCTAATAATACGCGCACACTAATTATTTTGATTTAATTAGATTGTACTTTTTTGATTGTAGTCAAAGATGTCCACAAAAGTTCAGATCCACTGAAACAGAACGATCTGACGATATCCGCCATTAAATCTCAAATCGCTTTAGAACGTTACTTATTTTATTATTTTTTTAATTCTAATTAAATTAAAAAGATTTAAACAATAACGAAAGTTTTATTTAAAAAAACGCTGTATTGATAGATATTTAAGTTTTCTATTTCCTGAAATAACTCTTATTACAATGATTAAAACTTTTTTGAACATGTAACAATTCCACACAAATAAAAATCATGATATTATTACTCTAAAAATATTTGCCCTTTCTTTATGGTAGACATATTAAAATGCAATTTTTTTCCCTTAAATTAATCGTTTTTATATACCACGGTTAAATGGTTTATGTATAAAAAAAAAAAGATATGAACAAGAATTTATTATATTCTAATTTTTTAATGGTTATCATTTTTAATTGTTCTTTCATTATGATACACATTAAAATGGAATTATTCCCCTTAAATTAATATTTTTATGTACCATCCTAAAACATTTTTATCCTGAAAGAACAAAAGTTTCAATAATCCTGCTCTAAATAGATGCTCAATTTACGTTCATTTATTTATTTCAATAAAAACCTACAATTCTAGTTGATTTAATAATCTCGACCATAACATTATTTTGCTTTTTTACGAGAAATTAAAAAAACTACTTACCTTGGATGATCAGGCATTTCAAAGAATTCTTTACAGTTGACATTTCGAAGAATTGTAGATTTGTGTAGTCATCCAATGTTCTAAATATTCAAATGTTCCATAAATTGATGGGTGTTTCATATAGTTCAAGAACATGAACAGTCCAGTACGAATCAAGTCATTTAAAAGAAGAATAAATCTTTGTTTCAAATAATAAAAGTATTCAATGGTCAAGATGCAAACGAAACATCCTGAGCAGTCCACATTATTTAAAATATGTATCCACTTAGAACATTGAATAAATAAAGTCCATTCCAACGTAGAATTTGAAGGATTCCTTTTTAGCAAAGCAAGAAGTTCAAGTTTTTGAGAACAGGCTCATTGCGATCAAAGTCATTTTAAAATATTTATGAATAATTCCAGATTTACAGTTTTATGGTTTTAAACTATTTCAAATCTAAATTCCCAGTCCAAATATTTTAAGGAGTTATTCTACGAATAAAGATGCCACTGCAAATTATTCCAACATATCACGATGAATTCTAAGAGTTTCAAAAAAATCAATCAGAAAAACTTTGTTCAAATCAAAACAGAATTCAATGGGCAAGTTTGCGAAGTATCATGAGCAGTGCACATTATTTAAAATATGCATCCACTTAGAACATTGAAAAGTCCAGGTTACTTAAGACCGACCAGCCCTTAGGCACACGGTACATCAGATCGGCATCACGATAGCAATTCCAAACCGTACTTCCATATCAAATTAAAACAAGAACTTCCTGAATATACCGTTCGCACAATCCGTTCACCCCATGAGTCCAACTATGACCAACAAACACGAAAAAAGTAAAAAAGCCTAAAAAGTGACTGGAAGATTTGTCAGTTCCACTAACTTTTTTTTTTTTTTTTTTTTTTTTTTTTGAACACACAAAATACAAAGAGAAAAGCAGGAGTAAGTCTCCTGAAGCATAAACAGCTTTTACAATAGAAAAGAAATATAAACAGAAGAATAAAGAAGAAGTAATAAACAGATGAAAAGAAGCACAAAATATATACATATATACAGAAGAGCCATACGTCGCTTTATTGTTCTTCCAGAGCCATTTCTAATCGCTTCTTTAAGATTTCTGAAATCGTCTTTCTGAAGTCCTTCCGATGTAGTAGTTGTTTAAGAGACATCCCAGCGAAGTCCTTTGGAAATCCTTTTCTTCTGTACTCGGACCATAGCTTGCATTCATACACCAGATGATGTCTTGTCTCATCTTTCTCTTCGCAAGCACAAATTCTGGATTTATTAAAAAATCTATTTTGATATGATGCAAAAGATCCATGGGACGTGAGGATCTGATTGATGAAAAAATCTCCGCAGATTCTCTTGTTGATCTGTGGATAAATAACAAATAAATTACGAGCTTTTAGAGAGGAATTCCAATTAGCCTGCCACTCTCGATCAATCATCACCGAAAGGCTTTTCTTAATCTGAGATGGCGAATATTTTATAGAAAAATCAATAACTGCTTTCTCCGTTGCTTTCTTCGCATAGAAGTCAGCCAACTCATTTCCTTCGAAACCTGATGGGCTCTGATCCATTCAAATTTTATTTTATCTTTGAAACCACAAACTATTTGTTTCAACTCTTGAACAGCCGCTGATACATTATTGACATTATTAAGCGCTTCTAACACAGATTTTGAGTCAGACACTATAATCATATCAAATAACTCATTCTCAATAGTGTAATTTATCGCATCTCTAATCGCCAACAATTCTGCGTTGAAAACTGTGGCGTAATCACATATCCTTTTTTGATGCACATAATGTTCTTTGCCGTTTATAAAATGCACAAATGCATAGCCAGTTCTGTTGTCTTTTTTTTTTTTAGAACCATCTGTAAAAATGGAATTTTTATAATTCTCAGAGAAATCATTTCCAGTCGTAGATCTCCCACGTCCCATGGAGGAATTATCTTCATTTCTTCCTCTAAGTCAGAAGGGGAGATAATTACATCGTCAATTAATATGTTCTGTCCTAAAGCCTCCAGGCGATAAAAATGGATTAAATATTTCAGTTTAATATCTAACGGAGCCACACCTGCCAAAATATTAATAGCATCGGACGAAACAGTCTTGTAAGCTTTGGTAACATTTAAAAGCGCTATGCGCTGCAGCTGTCGAATTTGATGTTTTGCTTGACACCATCTTTATACCAAATCTGATAGCCATACGTAATAACTTTTTCTATGACTTTTTCATAAATTTCTTTCTTTACTTGGGGTTGAATACCCCATGTCACTTTACAATATCTGTTGAGCTTATGTTGTAATTTATTCACTTTCTCCTTAATATAATTCAGGTGCGGACTCCATGAAAAACGTTGATCAATAATTATTCCTAAATATTTCAGTTCTTTCACATGTGCAATTTTGTTATTATTAATTCTAATAGAAGGAATATGAGAAACTTTTTTACTGGTAATTAAAATAAATTTGCTTTTATCATAATTGATATGTAAGTCATGTTTCGATATCCAATCATGCACCATATTAAGAGGCCTAATACTATTTTGTTTGAAATGAAAAGATGTTGAAGCTTTCATTAATACAACAATATCATCAGCAAACGCCTGAATTTCTATGTCCTGTCCAACATCAATCTGTAGTAATTCATTTATAAATATATTCCACAATATTGGACCTAAACAAGAGCCTTGTGGGACACCAATATTGTATGAGATTTCAGTTCCTTTATTAAAAATAAGTCGATCTTTTAAAAAGTCAAAAATAGTATTTTTAATGAAATAAGGAATGGGAAGATCCAAAATTTTCCCTTTCAATAAATTCCAATTCACAGAATTGAAAGCATTAGCAATGTCCAAAGAAATGAGACATGTGACTTGGCCTTCCCCATCAGCCTGACTAACATACCTTTTGATGTTCTCAATAGCTGAAATAGTTGACTTTTTCCTTCGAAATCCGAAATGATTAGGACTGAAGTAATGCTCCATTTCAAGATGATAAATGAGCCTATCAACAATGATCCTGTCATATAATTTTCCCCATGTTGACAGAAGACAAATGGGTCTGTAATGCGATGGCATGTTCAAATTTTTCCCGAACTTTGGGGATCAATATTACTTCAGCTATTTTCCAAGGGCTTGGGAATCTTCCATTTCTTAGCAACATGTTGAATAGTGAAACGAACCATTCCTTATTTGCAGCAAACATTTCGCTCACAACCTCACCAGGAATCTTATCAATACCTGGGGCTTTTCTACTTTTAATCTTCGCCATTGCCCTTTCAATCTCCAAACTGGAGAGCTCTTGAAAGTTGGAAGATGCCATTTCAACTTGAAAAATTTCTGTCTGATATGCCTTAACCGGGAAGTGATGCTGAAGAATAGCGGTAATTGTTTCTCCTGTAGAAGAAGTGAGAGAACCATCTGACCTTAGAACAGGTGCATAAACTTTATTTTTCTGAATCTTATCAGTAATAATTTTGAAATTTTTCCCAAACAAATTTTTCGTCGTGATATTAGAAATAAAGTTTTCAAACATGCTCTTTTATGCTCCAGTATAGTTTTCTTGTAGAGAGCTTGGGACTTTTGAAATTCAATTTTTTTAGTGTTTCTTTTATCATCGTCCTTTTCCTTCTGGAAAAGACGTCTCAAGGCTCGAGTCCTAGATCTCAAACTTCGCAACTGAGAAGACCACCAAACAGCATTCCTTTTCACCTTAGCACGCTTACTGGGCTTTTGAGATTTTATAATACTTTCAAGATATCATCTTGCAGTCCCTTTATATAATTGTCCAAATCATGGACGGACAGACAGTCAATAACAGTCTGATGATCCTCCAGTAAACGAGCAAGATTGATCTTTAATTTAAGCCAATTAATATTTCTAATATTTACATTTGACTTGATATTTTCATCTCCTTCCAAACACCAAATGACATTAATTAAATTGTGATCACTATTTGTGATCTCATCAATAACTTCAACCTGAAGCCGTGAATCAATATTTTTCGATATAATCAAGTCCACCCAACTCTCCCTCGAGAAGAGGAGAAAGTAGGTGGAGAAGCAGGACTATTTTCAACATAGAGCTCATTTTTATTACAAAAATCTAACAGTTTTTGTCCTCTAAGGTCAAGGTCTCTTTCCCCAAATTCGAGATTTAGCATTAAAATCTCCACAAATAATCAATTTTGAATCAGAAAATTTAATAATCAGTTCCTGAATAACATTCAAATGAATATCAATATCTTCACTTGGAGAACAATATACTGACAAAATAAGAAAAGAAACCTCGTGCACCGTCAGTTCTAAAAGAATGATGTTTTTACTTTCAAACAAAAGTAGTACCTGAGCAGATTGCTTAACCGCGATCGCTGCTTTGGGACTTTCTTCATGATGGAAAACTTTGTAAGAAATCGGAATATTTAAAATTTTGCTATTCAAACTGTATGGCTCGTTTAATGAGTAAAAATCAAAACTATTATTTGTCATTGTCTGATTTAATTGTGCCATAGCCGCAATAGAATTTCCTAAATTAATATGAGAACCTTTAATTTCAATTTTTTCCAAAAACTTATCCATAATTGGTTCTAGTAATCAAATTCTTTATTTCTCTCTCGTATATTTTACATTTTGACGAAACGCAGCTATGTTCCAAGTTCATATTTAATTTATATTTGCTATTATGAAAGTGGCAATTTAAACACTGAGAAGTATTTTTACAGTTCTTCCAACTGTGATCATCACTTCCACAGTTAGTGCATACTTCCTTTGGGATTTTTACAAAATTTCGACAAATGGCCAAAACGGCCACACTTGTAACATTGTAAGGGCTTCAAAAACTCCTTAACTGTAATTATCTCCCATCCGATAGTGATGGACTTTTTTATTGATTATGTTGTTGAATGAGTTAGGACCCAACTCTAAAACATAATTCTTGCCATATTTAGTTTTGAACGAAGTACGAACTTTTAAAATATTTTTCTCGGTTTCCTCTTCTATATAATTATCTTTAATGTTTCTAACAATTTCTTCTTCAGAAGTATCATTGGAAATATTATAGCAAATAATTGTGGGATTTCTGAAATGAGGTTAGAACATTGAAAAATCTATCCCAACGTAGGATTAGAAGGATTCTTTTTTTTTTTTTTTTTTTTTTTTAGCAAAGTAAGAAGTTCCAAGTTTTTGAGAACATGCTCATTACAATCCGTCATTTTAAAATATTTAAAAATAATTCTCGATTTCAAAATATTTCAAATTTAAATTTCCAATCCAAATCTACAAACACGAATGTCATTTCAAACTATTCCAACATATTATGATGATTTCTAAGAAGTTTCGTAACATACACAAAATCAGAAATTATTTTAAAACTTATCTTCTCCAAAACAATTCTTCCACGTCACTAATTTATATCCATATTTTATTCATTCCATTTTGATTTTTAAAAATTCCACACTTCTCACTGCGTTACGTATCAAATATTGAGATGGAATGTTCTTTTTTTTTTCCGAGAAGTTCTTTGCTCATGCTCAGTTAGCCAATGCCAATCACGCAGATGATAATAATGAAAGGGCGCGAAATTTTTTCGCAGATGACACCTCAGTCGGAAAATTCTAAACAAAAAAATTACGGTGTTATGGAAAACGCTTAAAAAACAATAAATTTAATTTAAAAAATTAACATTCGATTAAAATTAACCCAATTCGATTTTAAGGAACAAAATATCTGTTGACATTTTTAATCGTCTTTAGTTTTATTAATGTCCACGAGGCTGTTTATTGAAATTAGCAAAATGCCGTTAGAATACATCAATAATGTATTATAATCCTTTATATGTTTTGATACATAAAAGAAATCTATAATAGAATATATGTTATGTTTTATATTGCTGACTTTTGAAAATATATAATGATAAATTACAATCAGTTTTTATGCTTATTTGACCGGCCTGATGGCCAAATGATTAGCGCTTCTGGCCTTTGGTACGACAAGTTTTCAGACTCAAATCCTGGCGATGATATAGATGTTTATTAATGGTTGAGAATCTGCTTTAAACTGTTGGTCCCGGTCTAATTAGAAGTAATTCGATTTCACTTTAGGTCTAACTGTCTTTAACTGTAGGTCCCGATCTAATTAGACCTATGCAAAAAATGACCGTAGAGAGACAAACCAAACCCATTTACACTTATTTCAACGATTTTTTGTTTTCACCGGCCTTAATGATGATATTTAAATACATGTTCTGAAAATAAGAAAGTAAATAGAAATTTCCATAAGTCTATAAAGGGTATCCTCTGTTTAGAACAACAGAGGATACCCTTTCATAGACATATATGGAAAGTTTTTCAACATTATAGCTTTCACAGACAGTCCCCTGGCAAATCCTTGAACAAAATTGCTATAGCCAGCGTAAAGCAGCCAATCATAGAAGAGGAGTTTTTCTTTCCTCTTTCATTGAGAAAGCAACATGGATTTTTTTCCTTTTTCCCCTCTTTTTCCCTTTCCCAATTTATCAATTTCTTCATTTTATTATTATTATTATTTTGCATGGATTATTTCAATATGTAAAGAAAATAACTTTACAATTATGAATTTTCTTTTGCATGAATTACCGTGGAATATTTTTTCCATCATGCATCTTCCATAAATTAAATATTTATTAAATTAAATTTTTCGGTTTTTCTCCCATACGATAATCAAATACGGGGAGTTCTACCCTAAAAGTTCTCGCGGAAGGCCCTTCTTCTTCAGCGACTTCATAGCCAAGTCAAACTTCTACCTACGGGGGCTTCATCACTACAGAAACTGCTTCTTCCCATCTCTCCATCCGTGAGTAGATTACTCATGGAGTGTCCGTCCTGCTCTGCAGGATACTGAAGATTAGACACACACATTATTAGACATTAGATGAAATTATTATGTATAACATGCAAAAAAAAATTTCAGATCCATCCAGTCTTGAGTTTCTATATAATATGTACTGGGAATGAGGGTAATACATTCCTTCGAAGTCTTTCTGTTAGTTTCTAGGAACTTCTGACCCCCTGAGAGGTGGTCCCGGTCTCATTGGCCCAAAGTGTGCACAAAATGACCGTGGAGTGACAAACTAAACCAAACCTGAATGAATTCGATTTAAATTGGGGTGGCACCAGAACCCAAGGGCCAGGGCTGACTCATAATAGTGATAATAAATATTTAAATCTATAAAAATATTTTTTGGTATACTTTTAATGTTTCAAATGCAGGGAACTTTCGCATGAGATCGTTCACCAGTATAACGACAATAAGTTATAGATCCAGTGTTAATCGGGACTTACCTAGAGGATGGTGCAGCTTTGTAAGATGTTTCAAAACGCAAATCAACTTGCAATAGACAAAAATCGCATAGATTTTTTTAAAAATTTTACATTTTGCCCGCGTTGAACATTTTTCCGGCCGTGAGATGCATCCCACTTTTACAAAATGTATTTATTTTACAATGGCCTAAACAGTGAAAACGAATGTTTTGAAAAAGTACATTATGTGTGCATCCATATATATTAAAAATGAACTGTAAAGGATGAGAAACAATGAACTTTGATTTTAAAGTAATATTTCATGCGAATAGAGGACAGGTAGTGCCTGTTTTATGGATAATTTTACAGTTATGAGTTCGCAGAATAATTAAATCATAGGCTGCAAACTCATGAGGCGCGCGCATCTTGTAACATCTAATATAACAGGTTGTAGTACTAATATAAAAATGTCTATAGTGGGTCTGAATCTAATAGGGGATATATATTTTGTATGCGGCCCGCGGAGTTCGGATGCATTTCAAAGTGGCCCGAAAAGTCATTTGGGTGGGCCACCCCTGCTTTAAATCCTATCGTTTCATTAATACCGTTTTACAAGATTCGTTTCGTGACTCACTGTTTATTTATTCATAGCTCAGACTTTTCCTATTCTGGTTTTTACGAGCCCATTTCTCACGTCTGCTTCCTCCAGACGCGCAGCTCATCCGAAAATGTCTGCTGCCGAATCTGCTTTTTCATCTCGACCCCCTTCCCTCGGTAGTGAGTGTGTAAGCTTCGTGCCAGACTGATGTAAAAAGGAACACTTTCCTGCATTCGATAGATCACAAAATCAGAAAATATTTTTTTTAAATAGCATTTTTTTATTCCTGATGTTTTCAAATCTTTCTGATAGAATATTAGTAAGTGGCAGTTTATAGATAAAGAGATTATAGATTATTAACAAATTATAGATTATTAAGATAAGGATGTATTACTGTAATACATTTACGCTGTTTTATCATTTTTTTTGGCCCTTTTCAGCCAATATTTGCGGCCTGATGATCAGTGGGCTGGCGTTCTAGGCTTTGGTACCACAAGCTTCAGTTTTGAATCCTGGCGGTGGCATGGATGTTTGTGAGGGGTTCTGAATCCACGCTAAACTGTAGGTCCCGATCTAATGGGCCTAAAAGTAGAAACAAAATGACAGTAGAGTGACAAACCAGTCAATATTTATTTATCAGGGCCAAAGATGCCCCCTGTAGGTCGTATCTGCTGGGCATCGGTTGTCCGTAATTTTCATCAACTTGCGTATCACTGATGAAAAATGGTATTTCTGGCAAAAATCCAAGCATGGGGAGCCCTGTTTGCTTCTACATTGTACCCTTTAACTGGTTAGGCATCTGAGAAGAAGGGGGCTCGAACCCAACACAAAAATTTTCAGGTCTTTAAATTGATCGTGCCCATTCTTTGTAAAGACAGGGAGACCGCTTATCGAACCGAAATGGGTTGTGCCGACTAATTTCCAATCCCTTCCTTTCAGTTAAGATATCCAATAATCGTAATCGGTTTACCCAAATTCCTGAACGTATGATAAAAATAAGCACGACATGTTAAAATACAAAAGTAAAAATAAAAATAAATTATTAATATTTTTACCAATGCTACAAAATGTGTTGAAAATAAAAGTAACATATCAGTAAGTAGTAGATTATTGATTAGGAGATTATAGATTATTAGCAAAAGATAAAAACTTTAATAGTTTTTATGGCCTTATTTTTATTTACACATAAAATAAGCAATTTTAACAGTTAATGAAGCAAACAGTTATTTTGGTCTCCTTTTCGAAGAATTTTTATATATGATGAGGGAAGATGATATTGTTCTGCTATAAGTTTATTTTTTATTTTCTTTAAAATACTTTATGACATATAAAAGTATTGGAAATAAATTACTTAATGAATTACTGAATGATTTTGAGCATCACAAAAGTAAAGCGTGTAAATTATACGAACACTTTTAAATTCATACAATTGGGGAAAATAATCAGATTTAGCATGATCAACTAATGCTTGGAAAACTGGCGAGTTATCGAGTCCTAGTGATTCAATCCCATTGGTGTAATAGGGGCGCAAGAACATTTGGGAAAAAGTTTTTAATAACAAAAAAATAATTTTTATATATATATATATTTATAATAACAAAATATATATATATATATATATATATATATAAATTATTTTTTTGTTATTAAAACTTTTATATATATATATATATATATAATCAAATACAACTAGCAATACAGAGACAGTTAATCTTTACGCCATAAGCAAGGGCTGCATCGCTATGACTCATTGAGCACTACCCAGGGGCACGTGTTGCTTGAAGATAGGCTACGGACGTGAGTCACGCAAATCCCACAACGATCTACGATCACATTAGACCGAGACCTACGGTTTACAGTGGATTCCGAACCACTGCAAACATCCATGGCACTGCCGGAGCTCAAAACTGAAAAGCCTGTGGTACAAACAGCCAGAGCGTTAGAGCTTTTTTTTTCTTCCATCTGATCTTTAATTTGATATTATAAAACTTAAAATACCTGACAGAAACCCCTACTCAGTAATCGATTCGTCCTCTTCCGCTTTTGAACTGTATCTTTAACTTTCTAATGAGCAGTCGGAAGAACTAGACTGTGTAACGTCAAGCATCAAAATTAAATGTTTTTTAATATTATTTACACAAAAGAAATAGACATGCAATAAATACCTTTCAAACAATGTTTCCTTTTTTAAGACTATTTTGAAACGATTGCTTTAGGCCTTTTTCTCTCTTATTTTGGGGAACACAGGTGGAATATTTTTACGCGTCGCCATTCCTCCGCGTGCACTTTGGACCTTGAAGTGGTTTGTATAAATTCTCAACTTTTCCTTCACACTTGCAACAATAACAGAATGTTTTATCGTCTCGATATGTTCTCGAAAAAATGTTTCGAAAAACATCTCAATAAATTTCCTCTTTATAGCCTTATAATTTCTAAAAAAAAAAAAATCTTTTGGATAAAGACCTACATAGAGAAATATGAGCTACTTTAAAGTAACATCTTTCAGCAGAAAAACATTGCACAACTTGCTTGTTTATGTTACAATAATACAAATTTATTTAAAATAAAATGTAAATTAACCAGATAAAAATCATATAATGTTGCATCAGATTGCTGAAAACTAGGGCTCAAGGTCATTCGCCTCCGGAGAAAACTGTCTTTAAAGTATTCATTTTATTTCGTATACACCACTGCATTGATAAGAACTCGCAGCATCCCAAGAGAATTGGCTGTCTCCTTCCATAATCCACTAATGCGATGGAAAGACTTTGCGGCCCACAGATTTATCTAATTCATTCCCAATATGTACATCGATTTGGTTTGTCGCTGTACAGTCATTTTGTGCACACTTTAGGCTAAACAGACCGGTTTAACGTTACACCTACAGTTTAACGTCGATTCCAAACCACCAACAAATATCCATGCCACCGCCAGGACTCGAAACTTGAAGCCTATGGTACCAAAGGCCAGAGAGCTAGCCAATTGACCATCAGGCTGCAATATGTGCATCGATGTGTTCTGTTCGCCGTCGTTCATCAAATTTAAAACAAAAATTTCGCATTTCGCATTTCGCATTACGCATTACTCTAACAACTCTCCATTATTATATTCGTAGATTTAAAATGATTTAAATGATATGTTTCTAATGTAAACATACTTTCTTAATAAATTGGAAGTATGCCACATTTGAGGCCTAAATGGCCGAGTGTCTGGTTCTCGGTGCCACAGGATGCATTTCCAAAGTGGCCCTCAAGATCATTTGGGTTGGCCACCTCTAGTGTATACACTAATCATTATAAAACTGCCTTACGTCTCTTATTGTACATTTCTAAAGTTCAACTCCAACCTCATTTTCCCCTGTAGATTTCACAAAAAAGACGGCCGGCGTCGTGTTACGATCGTGTTAGACCTGCACCTTTGGTTTAAACTGGATTCCGAATTACTATATACATTCATAGCGCCGTCGGGAATCGAGCCCGAAACCTGTGGTACGGCGCTAGCCACTCGGCCATCAGGACCCCTGTCTTAAAATGTGCAACGCAATCCGTAGATGTTTCGTTTTATGTGACAAATACATAATTACGATTTCTCCCAAGTTGTAATTATAAAACTTTCATTGTACATTTCTAAAAGTGCGGGTGCAACCTCATTTTTCCTGTGAAGGTTTTACCGAAAAACTCGATTCATTTTTATAATCTTTTGTTAACTGTAACCATTACATCACGTGATGCCCTAACAAGAGCCTCTTTGAAATCGAACGCCAACCCAAACAATCGATTCCTTGACCACAAAATGCCGCGACAAAGGAACAAACACTTTATTTAGAATTCGGGGTCAGAACCTTCGCTTTGTTCCGCCGACCCCCTTTTCTCCTTTTTGGTGGTCAAGGCATTGTTCCTTCGCAGACGATTCGTTTCGTTCTTTTCTTCCAGTGGTGACGTCACCGGAAACAATGGAACCAATCGCTATCAAGTTAAACATCTTTTCCCGCCACTCATAACTTGAATCAATGTGTTGACTTCACTTGATACCTCGGTCAATGACTGCATTTGGCGACGGAATAAAAAAAGGCTGCCAACTCGGCTGGATTCAAACTGCCTTCAAACTACTACTAAAAAAGCTGTCTACTATAACAAGATTCATTTACTTTTAAAACTTTAAAGTTTATTTTCTTTTTAAATTTTAGAAAAAGAAAGAAGGAAAAAGCAAATTAATAAATTAAACTTTTAAAGTGGGCTTCCGATGCAAAATAAAATCTTACGTCGTAGAGCTCCAGCCAATCAAATACCTGATCTTTTACTCATTTAGACTTCTGTTTTAATTACAAATCTACGAAATTAAATTTAGGGTTTCACTAGGGTTAAATTTAGGCTGGCTACTTTCTTAACATCTTTAAACTTCACAGTGGAGCCTGAATGGCTGAGTGTATAGCGCTCGATACTACAGTCTCGGGTTCGAGTGCATGGGTGTTTGTAGGGGGTTCGGAATCCACTTTAAACCGGAGGTACCGGTCTTAATAGGATCGTAGGGCGTTGCAGTTACTCCGCGTCCGTAGCTTATCTTCAAGCAGCACGCATCTCCTGGGTATTGCTCAGTGAGTAACGTCGGAGCGGCGCTTGCCTTAAGGCATCCAAGACAACTATCTAAGCTTTTGACTACTGCGTAAGAACAAAAAAAAGTAAGCGAAATACATCGATAAATAATTGCAAATATTTTGCCTCTCTTATATTAAATATAATCTAATAAACGATGATATCGCTGATCATCCATGAAATAGGTAACCCGATAGTTATTTTTATAGTTATTAAAAATATATATAAAAAATGATTTACGATGATAGTTACATACAAATGATACATTTTTATTATAGCTATTATCGTAAATCATTTATATATAAAAATGTATGCCTGCATGATTCAGCATAACCACAAATCTACGGCATTTAGACTGTTTTTCCCTCTGGATTTATTATTATTTTTATCTTGCATGCTGTTAAAAATAGTGCAAAAGTTCTTAACAGTTTTTTTTTTTTTTTTTGCAAACTTTAAATACTTCCCGGCAGGCCGCCATCTGTCAACACATAAAACCAAAGTATTTCTTATGACCGAATAAAAAAAAAAAAGCTTAATTTGCTTTTTCTCTAAAATGTATTGTGCTATACGTTTCATAATAATATAGCCCTCCATGGTGTAAAAAATTACATGGCTCCAACAGTCTGGGTAAAAGTTTCGCAACCACACTTGGGTGCTTGTCTTCTCAGGACCTCACCCATATATGTTCTTTGAGGTGGTGTAGCAGCAATGGGCATGACAACCCCTTATGTCCTCATGTGCGATTACTGATGCATGTCCCGAACAGTCCACTGATGTTGTTGTTGTTGTTACTAATCCCCCTGGTGTAGCAAAGCCTACACGCTTCGTCACATGTTTAAATTTTTTGCGCCAACTCTAGTACGAAAATCTCGGGAGATATTTGCTTTCTTTGCTTTGCCAACTTTCTGTTCCTTTAGAATTGGGGAACGATTCTGTGTTTTTTTACTATTCTTTGATTGAGACGATTCAAAATTTACTTTCGGAATCGCTGCAAGGTTTCAATGTACTGTCAGAATCCTGGTCGTTGGTTAGAATTGTGGTCCTCAATGGTCCTGCTCAGAATCAGTCAGTGCTGGAACTCCATGCCTTAAGCTGAAGGGAAGCCAATCCTTCGGTATCAAAAATTCTGTGTTGAAATTTGTATGGTTTAATCCGCGCTATCCAGCATCACGTGGTAATCTTATAAAAACCGGTTGCAACTGATTCACAGTTGCGCTGTTGCCGTGGAGACGAATGGTTGCCATGGAGAGGAGCTGTTGTATTCCAAAAAAAATTTTGTCTTCTAGTTGAGCTTTTGCCTTTGAAATGTTACCATCCATTTTTCTTTTATATGGTAACATCCACCCTGCATGTCTTTGTAAATATTGCTTGTGAATAAATGAAGATTTCATAAAGGTTTGAATGTATGCTTCTCGGGCCACCAGAGAGCTGCGGCTGACAAGAGAAATAGAACCACTGGACGAAACAAGATGGTGGTGATATACTGAGGGGTGATTGATTCAAGTTGTGCTCATATTGATCCCTCACGACGTTTTATTTCCATCCCTAAGTTTATCTTATAGCAAATCAGTTCTTTTTTTTTTTTTTTCTTTTTAACTATGTACAGTGCAGAAGAATATTTTTTCAACTGAAGATTTCTGAAAGTAAGAAGGCAAAGAGGTTTCGCGAAAATGAAATTCATGTCCCAACACCTGCAAGTGAAGAAAGCACCCATTGTTCATTTTCCGAGAACAAAACCCTTTCATCCCAAGCGATAATCGGCGATGGGCCCCGGGTTCTATGTGGAACGTGAGAGTATCGTCTGCTGGGAAGCGTGCCTTGACCGCAGAAGGTCGAGACCGCGATTTGCGAACGGAACTGCACGTCTGCGAAAGGTGCCTCGTGCACATAATGGAGAAATAACACTTCTTTTCAATTCCTTCTATTAGCTCACACTCTCCCTCTATATATCTTGTTCATATTTCCAATCGTTCATAAAATACTTTTCATTCATCCACTCAGTTCCAATGCATTTTTTTGAAGTTGTAGTGGATGACACGGGATGCTAATACAGTTGTTTCAAATATTAGTTCATTCATTAAATTGAATTAATACTTTAAATAGAGTTTTAGCAGTTTGTAATGAAAATTGAAATCAACAGGCAATAACTCAATCGGTAAAATGCAAGGGTTTCAGTATTTTTCATGTGAAGATGAAGAATGCGGTGTTGATTCTTGCGAAAATCAAGAATTTTTGATAAATTTTTAAAAATTTACCTAAAATAAAATTTTCTTTGTTGACCTAAGTAGGAATTGATTTTAAAAATTGTTTTTTTATTACTTGTTTTAAGTTTATTCAGTTTTTGTTTTA
The DNA here is from genome assembly GCA_021605095.1 of Caerostris extrusa. Classification (NCBI taxonomy): domain Eukaryota; kingdom Metazoa; phylum Arthropoda; class Arachnida; order Araneae; family Araneidae; genus Caerostris; species Caerostris extrusa. The sequence continues at coordinate 55,419 of BPLR01020685.1, read as the reverse complement.
TTTTAACCCTATGTAAATAGCAGTGATTTTTTTCCGACTCAAAATTATTGTGAATGCTATTATTTATAATCCCAATGAGTGCATTTTATGTTGTTATTATTATTGCAACACTACATCTTGAGCTCAAAGGATCCTTTACGGTTTGGGGAATGAGTATGGATGAATATGTGTATACACTGAAGTGACAAAAGTCATGGGATACCTCTTAATATCGTGTCGCCCCTCCTTTCGCCCGGCGAAGTGCAGCAACTCAACGTGGCATGGACTCAACAAGTCGTTGGAAGTCTTCTGCAGGAATATTGAGCCATGCTGTCTCGATAGACGTCCATAATTGTGAAAGCGTTGATGGTGCAGGATTTTGGCACGAACAGACCTCTCGATGATGTCCCATAAATGCTCGATGAGATTCATGTCGGGCGATCTAGGGGGCCAGATCATTCGTTGGAATTGTCCAGAATGTTCTTCAAACCAATCGCGAACAGTTGTGGCCCGGTGACATGGCGCATTGTCATCCATAAAAATCCCATCGTTGTTTGGGTACATGAAGTCCATGAATGGCTGCAAGTGATCTCCAAGTAGCTGAACATAAGCATTTCCAGTCAATGTTCGGTCCAGTCGCACCAGAGGACCAAGTCCATTGCATGAAAAAACAGCCCACACCATTACGGAGCCACCACCAGCTTGAACAGTGCCTTGCTGACAGTTTGGGTCCATGGCTTCGTGGGGTCTGCGCCACACTCGAACCCTACCATCAGCTCTTACCAACTCAAATCGTGACTCATCGGACCAGGCCACGGTTTTTACATTCATCTAGGGACCAACCGATATGCTCACGTGCCCACGAGAGTCGCTGCAAGCGATGTCGTTCTGTCAGTAAAGGCACTCGAGTCGGTCTTCTGCTGGAATAGCCCAAGAAAGTCAAATTTCTCAGCACAGTTCTAACAGACAAGTCCCTTGTACGTCCCACATTGATTTCTGCGGTTATTTGACGCAGTGTTGCTTGTCTGTTAGAATTTACGACTCTTTGCAGACGTCGCCGGTCTCGGTCGTTAAGTGCAGGCGGTCGACCACTGCGCTGTCCATGGTGGGATGTTATGCCTGAAATTTCATACTCACGGCACACTCTTGACACAGTGGATCTGGGAATGTTGAATTCCCTAACGATTTCCGAAATGGCATGACCTATGCGTCTAGCTCCAACTAACATTCCGCGTTCAAAGTCTGTTAATTCCCGTCGTGCGGTCATCATCACGTCAAAACCTCTTCACATGAATAACTTGAACAGAAATGAAAGCACTGCGCATTTATACCTGTTCTACGCGATGCTATTGCCATCTGAAAATTTGCCTATTGCTATCCCATGACTTTTGTCACTTCAGTGTATGTTACTTTAAAGTGCGGAATCTGTTATGTCATAAAATAAAGAATTGAATCAGTTATTGAATTCTACGATTTGATTAATTATTTGATAGAATAATACTACTACTACACCACACCACGTCACCGTGCCTAGAGCTGAGTTGCCCCTTTACAGTTTGGGAATGATGTGGGTGAGAAGAAGTTTAATAGGGCTGAATAATGCTATACTATCCTATGAGGCCGGGACCTAAGGCTTAAAGTGGATTCCGAGCCACTACACACATCCATGGCACTGCCGGGACTTAAACCCAAAACTGTGGTACCCAGAGTCACATGAGTAAAATAAGAAAATGGTGCAGCAGTTGAAAGAAATCATAACATTAAGAGGAAGGCAGAGATAGGGGAAAAATTACAAAACCGTTTTTCAGTATTTTCTTCAGAGCTAATTTGCAGCAATCATGCCACATTTTATCGTGATTGTTGCAAATTAGGATGACATCCTGGATAACTCTGAATATGCTGCATGTATGCAGTTTCGAACAAAGCGGGTGGCATTTGAAAATAAAATTTCTAAAAATTTCCACCAGTTCAAAAAATATTAATATAAAATTGGGATTCAAAACTTAATAAATGAACAAAAAAAGATAAGATGAAGAAACCAATAAATTAAAAAAAACTGAAATTTGCTCGGCAAATTTCAACCTATCCTGTGTGAACATTGGAGAACGGATGAATAAACTCGGGAATGTGCCAATGTTCAATAATGCACGAGATATAGGAAGCAATGGATTGGAATACTACAAAAAGGCCCAAATTCAAATAGCCCCATGGATATAGCAATATTGAATAGATCAAGAAATTCGTGAAGAATGAATTGTTCGAGAATCTCTAAAAGGAATGACATTTATCTTACTTAAGACAACATGACATTTATCTTACTTAAGATAAATGTCGTCGCGAATGAAGAAGAAGAAGTATTTCCCAATTCTACAAGAAACATTATCACATTCAATACACAAAAAGAATGTATCAAAGTTTGAAAATATTAGTCGTAAATGAAGAATGAAGTATTCCAAATACAATAAGAAGCACTATACAGCTCATATAAGGACGGGAAAATGCCAAAAGGGATAAATGTGAAACTTCAAGAGGAAGGAATGGATCAACGCACTACGAATACTTACAGCCATTGGAAATACAAATGTTTAAAATCCCAAGCCAAGACGCGAAAAGTGTTTCAAAACCACACTACAAAACATTTCAAGCAAAAGGGAGATTCTCCAGAAAATTCCTGAAGACTAACGTTATTCATGAAGCATTTCAAGAGTTGAGGGGCCCAAAGTACCATTTTCCACCAAAATTTGGAATGGCGTTTTATTTGCTTAACCCTCTTTTTCAATTCCTTCTATTAGCTCACACTTTCCCTCTATATATCTTGTTCAAATATTCAATCGTTCATGAAATACTTTCTATTCATCCACTCCAGTTCAAAAACATTTTTTTTAAACTCGTAGTGGATGACACTGGATGTTAGTACAGTTTTTTTCAAACATTCATTAAATTTAATTAATTAATTTTAGTTTTTTTTAGATTTAAGTTGCAAATATCTACCAATAGATGGCACCAGATAAACATAAAAAAAAAAATGTATGAAAATTATTTATAAAGAACTTTCTGCAATAGAGTGAAAAAAAGTAGGAATTGACTTTAAAATTTTTTTTATATATTACTTGTTCGGATAACGTCACGGAACCCTAACAAGGACAACATCATGTTCACACATGATAAAAAAAAAAAAAGCATCCTTCCAAATTACTTTTCTCCTTCAACACATGGTTACGGTGAAAGTGACGGATCCATTAGCCCACTGTTGCCACTCTGCCATCCTAAATAAAATTAATAACTCAAGACACTGACCACGATCGCTTTCAACCAACCACTGTCTGCGGAAAGCGGGAGGAAACCAGAAGAACAGGAATGATTGGGGGGTGTCAAGGAAAAAGCAGACGATTTCGCCCGTGGTCCCGAGGGTCAGAGGTGGTCTCCGTGGCCTACTTTCAAGGGCCGCTGTTCTTTTTTAGAAAGCGCGGTGGTGGATCAATTAACTGCATGCTGATTCTCACGGCCTCCGGGCTTCAGGATGTTCTTCTGTTTTTGTTGACACTTCGACGACAGACCTGCTTAAGCAATTATTGCTGCAACGTTTTAACCCAGCGATGAGCCTCAGACGTGTTTCGACCCGATGTCACACATTTGTTTGGTTTGGTTTGCCGTTCTACGGTCATCTTGTGCACACTTTAGGCTAATTTGACCGGGACTTACTGTTTAACGTGGATTCCGAAACACTCATAAACAACCATGCTACCTCCAGGATTCTAACCTGAAGCATGTGGTACCAAAGGCCAGAGAGCTAGCCAATGCCATGGATATTTCTAGTGGTTTGGAATCCACTTTAAGGTGCAGGTCCGGTCTCATAGAACAGTAGAGCGTCAAAGAATCCATACTACTACTACTACAATTAGACTTCTTCTCACCCACACCATTCCCAAATTGTAAAGGAGACACTCAGCTCTAGGCACAGTGATGGGGTGTGGTGTGGTGCAGTAGTAGTATTTTACTAACGTAATTTCAGCATATTTAAGTTGCACTGACATGATCGGCTTGAAATCTTCTGACTCTTCTCAATGATTCTCATAAGGAAATGAATAAAAAGCGTTCCATAAAATCTTTTCTCCCCCTTAAGGCCCACCCCTTTGATGCATGTCCATTACAAAACCCTTGATCCAAATTTAACCCATCAATATTTACTTGACAACTCAATTGTTTTTATTTCTCGGTGTGAATTTCTTTCCAAACTTCAAACTTCGTGTGGTCTGAAGGCCAATTGGCTAGCGCTCTGGCATTTGGTGCTACAGGTTCGAATCCCGAAGATGCCATGGATGTTTTTAGTGGACAGGAATCCACTTTAGACCATAGGTGCTGAACTCACATGACTGTAGGGCGTCACAGAGCCCAATCAGATCAACCACATCCTTCCCAAACTGTAAAGGGCAAACTCAACTCTAGGCACAGTGATGTGGTGTAGTGGTACTGGCCCTATCTTTAGAACAAATTTAAACTATACGTGGACCTGCAATACAAACATATGTGCTTTCAGTCGATTCATGGGTATATGTACTTCCGGATTCATGCTGTGTTCCTGTAACCTAGAATGTCTCCTGCTGATGCAATAAAAGCCGTTGTTTGAAGGATGGAAAGTGTTTTCCTTCTTTGCACAACCCACTGCTGACCGTTTTCGGAAGATGAGCACGCGGAAAACGCGCGTGATTGTCTGATGGATTATGGGCTGACCTTTTTGACCCCACGAGAAATTGAGGTTTTCTCTGCTGCAGAAATGACTGTGTCCCTGACCCGGCACTTCCCTCACTTTTATTTGCTATCCAATCAAAACTTTCTTGCTTTTTCCTGCCTCAACATGTTTTGATGATGTGAGGTAATATCCCCTTCCCAATTTTGTTTTTCTTACTTCCTTCCTTGTTGTTGCCTATTTGGAAATGCCAACGACTAAGCGTGCCATGTGTTTAACCCTCTTGATTTGGAACTAATGAATTCAAAATTAGGAATTAAATGTACGTGAAAGTTTTTAATAAATCTAACGTCATTATATGTATATAATTTGTGTGTGTCATAAAATAACTGTGTCATCTGCAATTAAAATGGAGGACACCAAAACTCATAAACAAGATGTCAAAGACATGGAGAAATGCATTCCACATATTAATAAATTTAAAAATTAACAGAATAAATTTAAAAATTTTTTAAAATACTGAAATCTGCTTGCCAAATTTCAACTTATCATGTGTGAACATTCGAGAACAGATGAATAAACTCGGGAATGTGCGAATGTTTAATAATACACGACATATAGAAAGCAAATGATTGGAATACTGCAAGAATGGCCAAATGCAATGGCAACATGAATACAGCAATGTTAAATAGATCAATAACTTCATGAAGAATGAATTGTTCAAGAATCTCTAAAAGAATACACAAAAGTAAGATAAATGTAGTCGTGAATGAAGTATTCCCGATTCTACAAGAAATGTTATCACATACAATACATAAAAAGAATATATCAGAGTTTGAAAATTCTAGATATAAATGAAGAATGAAGTATTCCAAATACGATAAGAAGCACTATACAGCTCAACAGGCATATATTTATTGTGGCACATGTTTAATCAATATAATCTCCATCATTTTCTGTGACTTTTAACCCTCTTTCGGACATCTTGGAAGAACTTTTTGGTATTGCAACATTAATACCCATTTAGAGAATTTCCCAACTCCTGCTTGTTTACTGAAATGTTTACCGCTAAAAAAATGACGCATAAGCCTAAAGAGATAATCTCATGAAGCTAGTTTGTACTATAAGATGGATGAGATTAAATTTTTCATCCTAATTCATTCATCTTATGTTAATCATATTTGTGCGGTATGAGACCTTTGCGTTATTTTGTATAGCAGAAGCAAAGTTCTTGGAACGGATTTTTAATCAATGTCAGATCTGGTGATCCAGTTCAAATAACTGTGGAATACGGAAAAGAGACCGAAAAGCAAAAAAATAAATTTGATTCATTTTCATTTATGTGTATTTCATTTAACCTCTTTCGAATTCATGTATTTTAGTTGTAAACAATATTTTTATCTTATGTAACCCCATCTCTGCATAATATGCCAATAACAGTAGTATTTTTACATGGAAAGGGATCAATAATTTTCCTTTTATTCCTATTCATTTTATTTATTCATTTGGATAATAGGAGTATTTTTGCAGTTCGAAAGTAATTTATGCAAATACATTAAACATATAAGCAAGGGTGGCCAACCCAAATGATCTTGCGGACCACTTTGGAAATGCACCCTAACTCCGCGGGCCGCATATGAAATTATATATTCCCCCTAGTAGATTGAGACCCACTGTAGACATTTTTATACTAATATGACAACCTGTTACATTTAATGTTCCAAGATGCGCGCGACTATGAATTCGCAGACTATAAATTATTTATTCTGCTAACTCATGAATAAAACAGGCACTATCTGTCGAATATATAGCAAGAATGTTATTTATAAAATTATTATTATTTTTTTTTCTCATCATTTACACAGTTCATTTTTGAATAGAGGGATGCATACATAATGTATTTTTGTTAATACATCGGTTTCCACTACATTGTCCATTATAAAATAAATAGATTTTGTAAAAGTGTGATAAATCTCACAAAAAAAAAAAAAAATTCGGGCAAATGTTCAATGGGCCTGAAAAATGTTCAAGGCGGGCCGCGGGTTGGCCAGCCGTGCACCAAACGAACTAATATATATATATATGTACTCTCCAATTTACTTCACGCCGCATATTGGTATGTGCTTACTTCATTCGGATGGACAGTAAAACCTAATGTTGTTTTGCAGGATGCTGAAGTGGTTGGCGTGCGTGCTGGTGGTGGTGGCGCTGCCGTCGTGCAGGGCGGACATCTTCTCTTCGACCGCCCACCTGCAGAACCTGCTGCACCTGGAGCGACACATAGTGACGACGCTGCACGACTACGTCGACAGGACGGAGAGCAAGCTCAACCAAGTCAAGAGGTGGGTGCTTTTCACTGTGCAAATATCCGGACTTATCAAAATAAAAAATAAATAAATAAACAATTTAGAACAAATAATGTTTTATTATTTTTTTGTAATTATTTGTTCATTTTTAAGGTTCCTAATCTATTTCAATGAAGTAATAAGATGGTCGTGCGATTTATCTCACGTTGAACGAAAAGTAATGTTAAATAAGTGATATATAAATACCGCATATTGGGGTCTGATGACTTCATGGCTAGCGTTCTGGCGCTGGGTACCACAGGTTTTCGGGTTCAAGTCCCGACTGTGCCACGGCTGTTTTTGAGTGGTTCGGAAACCACTCAAAAACATCCATCTTTAAACCGTAGGCCCCGGTCTAATAGAATCATAGAGCATTGTGGGGTAGTGTGACTCGCGTCCGCAGCCTATCTTCAAGCTACAATTGAACCTCTGGGTAGTGCTCAATGAGTAAGAGCATTCGTCCCCACATTGCACTATTCACAGGGAAACAGGCAATACGATCCTGTCCTCGACGTAAAAATATATCGTATATTTAGTCATCAATATATTCTCTATGATTTGCTATGAGATTCAGTCATATTTCGGACACCCTTTTTGATTTTATCTTGAAGGAATACTTTTGGTTTTGCGCAAAATACACATTTAGAGGATTCTCGATTCCCTCTCCTGTTTATTACTGAAATGCTCATCATCAAGATAATGCTGCAGAGCCCTAAATAGATTATAATCTGATGGGGCTATGTGTTGTATTATAAGGTGGAATTAATTAATAGAAATAGAAGAATTTCCCATCGTAATTCCTTGAGCTAATTCTTGCACACTAAAAATCATCAATGTTGAATATTAGTCAGAATCAATTCTTAGAACTGGAGGTGTGGGAGTGTTGTTTACATAAGTTAACTGTTTCTGAGAATGGCTTTTGTCCACGCACTACAACAGTACTAAGAAGTATAAGAACAATATAGTTTCGTGTGCGTCTTGGTTTTAAAATCAGATTCAACTTAATAGGAATCTGAATTCACGTCGATCGATTGAGAAAAAGACGAAATTGTTGTCGCTGGCGCTTGCAATGCAAACAAACTCTGAAGGATCCTACTGAGATGAGTCTTTTGAATCCACTGATGAGCAGCGAGGGGAATTCGGGAATAAAGAGTTAGAGTCGAGCATTTATGAAGGCGTCGGAGTTCGGAGTCGGTATAAAATATCTTGCTGTTGCTTATTCTTTTATAAATATGAATTTTATTTATTTTAAAATTTAGGAATGTATTTAATTAAGGAATAAGTAGGCAATTCAATTGCATCCTTCCATAATACAACCAGTAGTAAAGACAGTGAATGCTTTAACAGAATACCCAAGTTAGAGAGGGAAAACATTTCTCAGCACACAGGTTTATCAAAAACTTTCTTGGATCCATAGTGAAAGAAGATCTATTCTATAATTAAGAAAAATATGATTTAATATATTAACATATACATATACATAGAATATCTTTGCTAATAAAATGTTTCATTTTCTTTTGTTTATCTTCAGCTATTCTATTGCTATTCTACAGTAATTACTTCGGCAACTGATCATGGGGTATTTTTACTATATGTATTTTTGTCAGCATGTTTAGAGTACAAGATTGTTTTGTACAAGTACTACACTTTTAAAATTGTAAAAATTAAATAACTACTATGCTAAAAATGTTTACAGGGTTATGAGTTCCATAAAAGTCGTGGAATTTATCTCACAAATCATTCTAAATGCATTAGTAAAGAGCTTAGCGTATAAAATTATGGAAGAGAGTCAGGAGTCATAAATTTCTCTTGGCCACCTCTGCCGAAGAGCCAGTTGAAGAGCGTATGTCACTCACTCACTGTTTCTTTACACAGATACCTGAACCTCTTCTACGACTCCTACCAGGAGGTGCTGGAGGAGAAGGTGCCCGTGGTGGGGGACGGGGACGACATGGTGGCCCACCCCCTGCAAGCCTACCAGCTCGTCAGGAGGCTGTCCGTGGACTGGGACTTCATCAAGTCGGCCATGGCCACAGATGACTGGCTGCGTAAGTCAATGGTCAAAATAATGGGTCCCTGACCATGAACCTAATCTTGCGTTTTAATAAAATCATATACATCAACCATTTAATATCATTTGAGAGAGATAAGTTAAAATGTCTTTAAATGTAGTTAACATGGCCAAATACAGTTGATGACTAGATTTATTATCAACGATATCTGCCCATGTCTTTTTAAAAACGTACACAAAATCTAATGATGACAGTAAACCTCTCAATAGATCATTGATGATACTCTGCTGGCCATTAAAATTGCTGCACCAAGAAGGCAACGTGCTACAGACGGGAAATTTAAACGACAGGAAGAAGATGCTGTGCTATGCAAATGATTAGCTTTTCAGCTCATTCAGACAAAGCAGGCGCCGACACCTACAATGTGTTTAAACGAGGGAATTGTTCAGCCGGTTTCTCATACACAAATTGCATTTGAACGTTGTTGTCTGGTGAAAAGTTGTGAATGCGTACCAGCACGTTTCTGTCTTTGATAAAGTTCGAATTGTGGCGTACCTGGATTGCTGTTTATCGTATCGCAGTATTGCTGCTCGCGTCGGTTGAGATACAATGATTGTTAGCAGAATATGGAATCGATGGGTTTAGGACGGCAATACGGAACACCATGGTGGATCTCAATGGTCCCCTATCACTAGCTGCCGAGAAGACACATGTTACCCACATGTCCTTAATGGATCGTGCAGCCACGTCACGAGCACTGAGTTAAGAGTTGGGGTCGTTTGCAAGACAACAAGTGTCTGCACGAACAGTTCGACGACGTTTGCGTTGCAAAAAACGTCTGGTCCATGGTTGCCGAGCGACTGGCTCGTCACCATGCACCAGTCACTACAGTTAAGGAGCTGTGGCATCGTGTTGAAGCTGCATAGCCATGTATACTTGTACATGCCATCCAATCTCTATTTGACTCAATGCCCGGGCTGTTATTGCTGCCAGAGGTGGTTGTTCTGTGTACTAATTTCTCACGGTCTATGCACCCAAATTTCCAGTACAATATATTTGTCCAATAAATATCATTTTCTTATCTGCAATTCTTCCTGGTGTAGCAATTTTAATGGCCAGTAGTGTATTTAAAAACGTCCACAAAAGCAAATGATGACAGTAAATCTCTTATTACATCATTGAAGTTAGTTCAATTAATTCTGATTTTAAAAGTGCTTTGAATGATCAAACTCACATAGAGAAATGCCATTTTCTTGCAGCTATCCGCAAGTTGGTGAACAACTACCACCAGCTGATGCCCAACACCGACGACTTGCAAGGGGCGGCGTTGGCCCTGGTCCGACTGCAGGACACCTACAAGCTCAACATGACGGACATGGCGAAGGGCGACATCCTGGGCTTACCCCAGGGCACAAAGCTCACAGGTGAGGATATAATTTCTACACAACACGTCTTAAAAACGTATGCAATGAGTTTGTATGCATTCAAATCCTATAGCAGTTTTAACCTTACCAAAACAATCCGCTAAACTAGAAAAATTTCTCTTACCTAAATCTCTCTTAGATGTCCTCTATACTATGATCACCTGGTATTAAACTTACTATGTTCGTAAAAAGCGTACTATGAGTAATTGGTACTAAGCGTTATATCATACTACGATTCTGTATAAAATGAAGACTTCCTGTTTTTTTTTATAACATGAATACATATAACGCGTACTCATGAAAATCATGATACTATATAACTCGTCATCATGAAAATCATGATACCATATAACAGCGTCTTAATGAGAATCATGACACCATATAACTCATCTCCACAAAAATCGCGATACCATATAACACGTACTCATGAAAACCATGATACCATATAACAGTATCTGCATGAGAATCATGATACCATATAACACCGCCTTCACGAAACACATGATACTAAATAACACCGTTGATACCATATAACTCTCTTGAAAATCACGATACCATATAATACCATTTTCACGAAAATCATGATACCATATAATTCGTCTCCTTGAAAATTCTAATACCATATAACACCGTCTTCACGAAAATCATGACACCATATAACCCCGTCTTCATGAGAATCATGATACCATTTAACTCGTCTCTATAACAGTCATGATACCATATAACTCATCACCAAGAAAATCATGATACCATATAGCTCCATGAAAATCATGATACCATGTAACCCCGTCTTCACGAAAATCATGATACCATATAACTCGTCTCCATGAAACTCATGATACTGTATACCACCGTCTTCACAAAAACATGATACCATGTAACACCGTCTCCGTGAGAATCATGATACCATATATGACGAAAAAAGATAGAAAGGAATTCGTCACTGTAAACACTTCCGGTTTCTTGAGTTTCACAATGGTGGTTCTAAATAAATAAATAACTCTTTAAAATTATTGACTATTTTATTACACGTTGACTAGGAATATTAAAACTTTTTACAATATTTACAAACTAATAGTAATGCCACAAAACTTAATTTCTCAAATAGACCTCTTACACTCGCTCTCCAAGGACACTCTCAGACACACACCTCCTTTCGTCCAATTAACTTGGAGTCGCAGCGCCCTCTAACAGCATTCTTTCCTCTTTTTTTCCACACCATATAACACCGTCTTCACAAAAAACATGATACCATATACCACCGTCTTCATCAAACTCATGATGCCATATACCACCGTCTTCATCAAACTCATGATGCCATATACCACCGTCTTCAGGAAAATCATAATATACACTCAAGATCCAAAACATTATGACCACCCCTACATTTTGCAATGAACTCGCCTGGATGACGTGGAAGGCACGTGATCAGGTGGAAGTGGTATTAATCCATGGCAAGGCGGGTTGAAGCTGTGTTGCGCGCCAAAGGTGGGCCAACTCGTTATTGACAGGTGGTCATAATGTTTATGCTCTTGAGTGTAGTTTAGCACGTAGTAAACATGTTAAATGCCACTGTCTAATCTGCTGTCGTTCCCCTCGGGTGCAGCGCGCGACCTTCTCTTCCTGGGCAAGCAGTCGTTCACCGCGGGCTACTACGCCCACGCCATCGGCTGGCTGGAGGAGGCCATCACCAGGGCGCACCAGGAGGGCAACAGGACGGCCAGTGTGGCGGAGATCAACGCCTTCTACACCTCCGCCGTCGACATGGTGAGCATGCATGCTTTATTACGCTGGTGATCCCTACACCCATGAATTCATTAAAAACTATTTAACAAACGGAAATATGTACTTGTCATAATAGGTAATCATAGTTCAATTCATGTACTGCAAACAGAATCACAGTAAACGTTCAGAAAGGGTTTGCATAAATGACACATTTCTGCACAACCCATTGCAGTAGCTTAACATCTCGTTGCTATCGGTTTATTTCAACCCTTCACAATCACTTACGTGGCCTCATGGTAGAGTGGCTAGCGCTCTGGCGCTCGGTGCCACAGGGTTTGAGTCCAGACGGTGCCATGGATGTTAGTAGTGGTTCGGAATCCACTTTAAACCGTAGGTCCCGCTCTAATGGGATCGTAGAGCATTGTGGGGTAGTGTGATTCACGTCCGTTGCCTATCTTCAAGCTACACCCACCTTCTGGGTGGTGCTCAATGAGTAACAGCGGTGCATCCTTTGCTCATGGCATGAAGATTAACTGTCACTGTATTCCCAGCTGCACTAGAACAACAACAATCACTTACTTTTCAGCTTGTGCTGACATGTTCCGTACGAAACACCATTTTGGCCGAATCATCTTCTGAATGATTTTGGCACCCTAGTTGGAGGAGTTACTAAGGTTTTGTCCTAGAACTTTTCTTTTGCCTTATCCCCGTGATGTTTCGGAAATGCAACATCTGTCTTGCCATTCCAGACAATGATATTGCGGTTTGAGCTGGTGTTGCTCCTTTCAAAGCTGTGGGCCAATAGGCTAGCGCTGTGGCCTTTGGTATCATAGGCTTTAGGTTCTAATGGATGGATGTTTGTGAGTGGTTCGGAATCCACTTTAAACTGTAGGTCCCGGTCTATTGAGCCCTCGTATGCACAAGATGATTGTAGAGCGACAAACCAAAACAATCCAAATGATTTTATGGGAGATTCGAGCAAGCGTTCCTAAACAATTTGAGATGCCGAACGATGGTTTAATGGTGATATTGAAGTTGTCGGTCAGCATTCAAGTTGTCAGGCTTTCGTCCCCTTCCACGGCTGCCAAAAGTGCCTGGTCGTCGAAATCCGATGGTCGAATTCTTGCTGGCTTATCTTTCAAGCTAGTGTCACCATATTTGAAACATTCCCTGCTGATTGTGCCCTCACCGAAAAGTTCGTTGAGATCGCGAAATGACTGCGCTGCTTTTCGTCCTTTCTCAAAGTGGCGCAGCATAATACGACGAATACGAATATGATTATCGACACATTTTTATAACCTAAAAGCAGAAGGATATTCTTCCTTCTTTGAAGCCTGCCGCTTCAACGTCACTCCATTTTGAAACATGTATTCCATTGTATTTTTTTTTTTCTTGTGAATTTTTTTCCCAACTTCAATTCGCACTTTTCACAAACACTTTTATTCTAAAAACAACAACAGGACCGAAATTTTTTTTTTTTTTTTTTTTTTTTTTTTTTTTTTTTTTTTTTTTTTTTTTTAATACTCGCTATAGCAGAATTAAAATGAAAGCTGCGAGACTCAGTATGTGACACTGTCTGTTAACGTGAATTGAACTATGGCCAAGACTTACTGGCCAAGACCAACTATTTTTACTGTTTGATATAATACCTAATACAGAACCCATTTTTATAGCATTTTATTCATTGAAACATTTGTTTTATTATTTTATTAAATATTTCTCTCTCTCTCTTTCCCTTACAGCATGACAGACTTTTTGATCGAACAGACCTGGATGGTAAGTGGATCCACTTATTAACCTATGCATGCATTAATACTACAGCAGGGGTGGCCAACTTTTCGCTTTAAGTAGTTGAGCTTAACGACTACTACGACGACGATTTGCCAGATTAACGGAGAATCTTGGTTGCTTAATAACCTCTATCTCCTGCTTTAGTGAATGAGAGAAGTTTCTTAAGCTTTAAGCACATTGATTAGATAGAAAAAGAGTAAGATTTATATATTATTAATTTATTAAAAAAAAAATTAACTTATTAATTTTTTAATAAAAGAATTATGCATATAATTTTTATATTATTATTATTATATTTTTAAGTAAAAATAAAAGTTTAAAAAGGAAAAGATAAAAGGTAATAAAAATAAACAATAGAAACAAAATCAACTGAAGAGGGGAAATTGTGACTCAGTGGAGAAACTGCATGGTATAGCAGATTCAGCCCTTTCATGGACAACTTAGCAAAAATTAACTTTATTTTTCGCTTTAGAAAAGACTAGTTGGCAATTTTTCTCACTGTACTTTTCACCAATACCAAACTGAAAATGACGCCTGTCTTTTGTGTTGCAGTGAAGGACTACGACACGTTCGGCTACCCGCTGATGGGCAACCGGTCGTCAGCCGTGCTGCCGGGCAAGAAGAACCAGAAGGCGCGGCTGGGCAACGACCTCACCCCCATGGAGGAGCAGAACAACTACATGGCCCTCTGTAGGGGGGAGAGGCTCATCGTAAGGATGCCTTTTCTTTTCTACATTTTGCTTTTCTGTCCCATTCATAACTAATGATTGTTTTACCTCACCAAAACAATCCGTCAACTTCTCGTCCAATATTTCTCAGTCTTTTATAACAGAAACACGATTTCTTTCATGGAAATGACCCATTAACAACCTATATACACTCAAGAGCCAAAACATTATGACCACCCCTACATTTTGCAATGAACTCGCCTGGATGACGTGAAGGCACATGATCAGGTGGAAGTGGTATTTAACTGGTATTAATCCATGCCAAGGCGGGTTGAAGCTGTGTTGCGCGTCAAAGGTGGGCCAACTCGTTATTGACAGGTAGTCATAATGTTTTGGCTTTTGAGTGTAGTTTAGCACGTAGTAAACATGTTAAATGCCACTGTCTAATCTGCTGTCGTTCCCCCTCGGGTGCAACGCGCGACCTTCTCTTCCTGGGCAAGCAGTCGTTCACCGCGGGCTACTACGCCCACGCCATCGGCTGGCTGGAGGAGGCCATCACCAGGGAGCACCAGGAGGGCAACAGGACGGCTATTATTACATATCCACTTTGAAATTAATCAATGCATATTTAATATATGCCTTATTTGAAAGCGAAAAATTTTGTTTGGAATATGACTTACATTACTATGACTTTTGGGCCTGATTGGCCGAGTGGCTAGCGGCTCCGGCGCTCGGTACCACAGGTTTCGGGTTCGAGTCCCGGCGGTGCCATGGATGTTTCTAGTGGTTCGGAATCCACTTTAAACTGTAGGTCCCGGTCTGATTAGCCTAAAGTGTGCATAAGATGACCGTAGAGCGACAAACTAAACCAAACCAATCAAAACCTTTATCACATGGATGGAAAAATACTTTGCAGAGAAGAACTATCAACAAGCTTTAATAGCATTCATTTTAGAAAGAACAAATAATGTCACTTTTCGAAACACTGTGAGGAGAAGCAAACTTGGACAAATTTTTGTGTTAATATACGCCCTATGTCCAATCTGGTGATTCTCAATCATGTCTAAGTAGGGAAGAGATAAATTATAGTGGATAAATTTTCATTCACTTTATGCATATCTAAACTGTTTTTGTATTTTTAGTTTTAAGAAGAATTTAAATTATTTTATGCAACAACAATGTTTTTACCTCACCAAAGCAATCCGCCAAACTAGAAAATTTCATATAAAATTTATCTTACCTTTCTAGCAAAACAAACTGCAAGAATGATATATCCAAATGGACGGGATGTTAATTCAAATATATATACAATACTTTTATTTACACATTACAATGACACACAAAATAATAGAAATGCAGACACAAAACCGCGTCTACCACGGATGACTTCTAAAGGCCAAGCAGAAAAATTCTTACACGACGTTCGGCTACAGTTCAAAAGTAAAGTGGTAAATAGTTAAAAAAAGTTCTAGATATATACAGCACTTTGGACAAATTGCATTTCAAAAAGCACCCAAAAGAATGAACCAGCTCATAGAGTTGCTATTCATACCTCATTAGTCCTCTCCATGTTCTTTGTAGCACTGGTTCTTAAATGTCTCAGTTCGTGATCCCTCTTTGAAATTTAGAAATTTTCAATCACCTCCACCATCGGTGTATGGAATAATATATAGACAACATTGTGCAATATAAGAGTATTTTTTTTAATCATGTGTGAACATGATGTTGTCCTGGATTAGGGGTCCGTGATGTTATCCAAAAATGAGGGCCAAGCAAATAAAACTCCATTTCTAATGTTGCTGGAAAGGGTACTTTGGGCCCCTTAACTCTTGTAATGATTCATGAATAACGTTAGTCTTCAGGAATTTTCTAGAGAATTTGGCTTTTGCTTGAAGTGTTTTGTAGTATGGTTTTGAAGCACATTTTTTATTTCCAATAGCTATAAGTATTCATAGTGCGCCGATCTATTCCTTCTTCTTGAAGTTTCACCTTTGTCCTTTTGGGATATTCCCGTGCTTATGGAGCTGTATAGCGCTTCTTATTGTATTGAAATGCTTCATTTATACCTAGAATATTCACACTTTGATATATTCTTTAGGCTATTGAATGTTATAATGTTTCTTGTAGAATTGAGAATACTTCATTCTTCATTTATGCCTAGAATTTTCAAACTTTGAAATATTCTTTTGGGTATTGAATGTGACAACGTTTCTTGTAGAATTTGGAATTCTTCATTTACGACGGCATTTATCTTACTTTTGTATATTCTTTTAGAGATTCTTGAAAAATTCATTCTTCATGAAGTTCTTGATCTATTCAGCATTGCTCTATTCATGTGGCTATTGAATTCGGCCATTCTTATAGTGTTCCAATCAATTGCTTCCTATATATCTCGTGCATTATTAAACACTGTTATATTCCTGAGTTTATTCATTCGTTCTCGAATGTTCACACATGATTAAATTGAAATTTGTCGAGAAGATTTCAGTTGTTTATTATTTATTATTATTATTGTAAACAAATACATATTATTATGCATATTATTGTATACAAATGTAATTAACCCACATTAAAAAAATATGCTTTAAATAATCACAACAGCAAACAATTGACTAAAAGTGAATCTAATTTATGTAACTTTAACATAAATTTGTTTTAAAGGAAAAAAATAAACGATATTAATAACAAAAAAAGAGAAGAAAATAAAAAAATCGGTTATGAAAGCAAATATTTTCTTAATATCCTGAAGTTCGGTATTCACATTGAACTAACATAATTATAAAATGACACAAATAGCGTTAGCCATAAAATAACATGAAGCCACCTACATTAGTGCATACTGATATGAGGCTTGTCTTTCGTAGAGCGTTGCGGAGGAGTCTCGGCTGGTGTGCCGCCTGCAGAGCGCGGGCCACCCCTACCTGCTGCTGCGGCCCCTCAGGGTGGAGGAGAGGGGCCTCAACCCCCTGGTGCTCGTCTACCACGACCTGCTCACGGACGCCCAGGCGGAGGTGCTCAAGCACTTAGCGGAACCCAAGGTGAGTTCTTCGTTTCTGCCACTATCAGACGAACCTACCCTCATTAAACAGTCTTCCCGACCCTTCACAATCAAAAGTAGGGGGTTGAAACTGTAGAGCACTGCAGGGCGCTGCGCCCTGCTGTCAATGCGTCAGAAGCAGCCTTGTTGTTGATCTCGAGCTGAAGTGTTCTGTCTTGTATAATTGTGGAATGTGTAACTTCGTAGCATTTAGGGTCTTGTTTGTGTATATATGTGATCGTCATGTATATATGTGATCGATTTTGTCCATGTATATATATGTGATCGTCAAAGTAATCAAACAAATTAAAATCTCTACTTATTGATTGTTTCCCGTCTAACAACATATTTATTCATTCTTTTAGAGATTGAAATTTAGACGAACCTTTGCATCTGCATCATAACAAGGGGTATAATAAAGTACTTGGGGTATAAGGGTACAAGGTGACTTCAACTTCTGCCACAATTAGATTAGCCTATCCTCAATAAACAGTCGCCCTGATGCTTCATCATCAAAATAGGGGTGTAGAGTACTGCAGGGCACTGCTCCCCAATGTCAATGTGACGCGTAAAAATCAGTCTTGTTGTTGATTTCGAACTGAAGTGTTCTGTTTTCTATAAGTGAGGAATGTACTACAGGGTGATTGTAATTAAAATCCCACTTTCAATATGTTGTAAAAGAAGAACCACTCGTCACAATGAGTTCGAATTTGAGCTGAAGATATTTGAGGAAGGGGGGAACGGTACGACATCACAAAAAATATAATGGATTTCTTTATCAACAACCTAATATTATGGAGTATTCATCCTCTTTATCTAAGAAAATCATCCAAAACAAAATATATTCCTTATGTATATACATATAACAAACACTGTAAAATAAACAAATCAAAGACTCGCATAAGCATCCCTTCTGTCGTGAATATATAATAGCAAAATAGAACAGGTGATGAGAATTCTTGGTAGGAATGCAAGAAGTTTCTGTCAGTCATTTACAACATGAACAATTTGTTCTGGAAGTAGAAAATAAAGATTTAAAAACAGTTTAAAGAGATGTGAATATACACAAGGTGATCATAGTTAAAGTCTCACTTTCAAAATGCTGTAAATAAAGAACCACTCGTCACAATGTGTTCACATATGAACCGAAGATACTCGAAGAAGGTGGAAACGGTACGGCATTAAAAAAACAATTCCACCGATTTTTCACATACAATTGATTATGACCTTGCCTTGGTGGATGGGCTTTCCACTCACAGTGTCACACTTGGAAGTCCTTTTTTCCGCCAAAAATCCGAAAGAATCCAGCACACTGAACACCGCAGTTGGTTGAATGTACAACCCATGCCAAATACGTTGCAATTTCGATTCAAAATATCATCGGCAGCCGAATTCACTTTCTTTAGGCCTCTTACAGCGCCATTTATTAATACACTATGGAACTTTTTTTCCTTTTTCCACTACAGAAAAATAAGCTGTACAGTATATGGCCAATTTTCATACAGTAGAACCTCTGTAAGTCGAACTTCAAGGGAGACGCCAAATAATTCGAGTTATAGAGTTTTCGACTTATGGAGGATTTCGACTTGCGCGGATTTTGCAAGGAAATATTCGACTTTTAGGTCTAGACTCTTTCTGACTTGTTTTGAGTTAGAGGTAATATAAATAAAAATTCACGTTACAGAGGTGATAAACATGTTTATTTGCAACTTAAAAGTTATATTATATACTACAATAAAAAATCAAAATAATTTCAAATGATCGAGTTGTGAAATCAAACATTGCTAATGTTCGAGATACAGAGTTCCCATTTTTTTTTTCCGAGTTACGGAGGAAAAAAATCTATACCAAAATGGCTTGTGGGGGTTGACTCCTTATTTCGACTTATAGAGGGTTGTAATTTCGAGTCATGGAGGTTTTGAGGCTTGAAAGGAAGGGAGCAAAAAATGTTTTCGAGTTTCGGAGGTTTTCGACTTATCGAGGTTCGACTATAATTGCCAGATTTTCTTTTTATTTTCATCGATGAATGTTCTACGATTCTTTTATCTCTGTGAAGTGACTCATCCACGACTGTCCTTTGCAGCTCGCCCGCTCCATGGTGCAGGGGGGCAAGGGCAGCGAGATCGTGTCTATCAGCCGCACCAGCCAGAACGCGTGGCTGGGGCCCACCGACCACCCCCTCATGGCCAAGGTGTACCGACTGGTGGAGTTCGTCACGGGGCTGTCCACGAACGTCGCAGAGGAACACGCGGAGGTTGTGCAGGTAAGGTGCCTCCGTTGCAATTGGATTATTGGAATCAATAGTAATATATTTATCTCTACTCTGAAAAATCCGCCAAATGTCCTCTGGTCCCATGTGTCAATGTGTCAAATAAATATTCCAAACGAATATTTCTGAACGAAATCTAATTATTGTTGTTGTTTTTTTTTACTCCTTTTCAATTTCATTGAAGTACTTTAGAAATAAAAAAAGGGTCAAGAGTTTATTTGTTTTAATGCATATATTTTTTGTCCTACGATTTTCCATCCAAAGTGTTTAGTGGATATCTGTTGTTGGTCTAATGCAGCTGGCATTACAGCGACAGTTCAACTTTATGCCCTAAGCAAGGGCCGCACCGCTGTGACTCACTGAGCACTCGCCATGAGGTACGTGTAACTTGAAGACAGGCTACGGACGAGAGTCGCACTACGCCCACAATGCTCTACGATCCTATTAGACCGGGTCCTACGTTTTAAAGTGGATTCCAAACCACTACCAACATCCATGGCACTCCGCGTTCGTAGCAACGACCCTTTAAAGTCCAGTAAATGTAAAAATTGAGCACAATTTCTAATCCTTATTACAAAAGAGTTTTTGTTTTTCAGATCGCCAACTACGGAATGGGAGGGCACTACACGCCCCACCACGACTATCTGCTGGTAGATAAGGACCCCGAAGAGGTAAGACACATGAACCGAAACTGTTACATGCACTACTTTAGTTGGATAATTTTTGATACTTGTACGTAAAGGAAGGAACAAGAAAAGTTTAGTTTTCCGTTTTACAAGACTCGTAGAAAATAAATGCATAGGTGGAATAAAATAAAAAAAGGATATAAAGATTTGGCGTCATCACGTCCAAGATTAGTCAGTCTACTCAGTCAGTCCAACAGAAAAATAATATCCTTCATGGAAATACCCCATTAACACCCTATATATATATATATATATATCCACTTTGAAATTAATCAATGCATATTTAATAAACGCCGTATTTGAAGGCGAAAACTTTTGTCTGAATATGACTTGCTTGCGTCAAAACCTTTGTCCCATGGATGGATGTCAAAAATACTTTGCAGAGAAGAACTACCCACAACAGAAACCAAACAAGCAGTCATAGCATTCATTGTAGAAGGCACACATAATGTCACTTTTCCGAAACACTATGAGGAGGTTTGGTTTGGTTTGTCGCTCTACGGTCATCTTGTGCACACGAGGGCTAAACAGACCGTGACCTACGGTTTAACGTGGATTCCGAACCACTGACAAACACCTATGACACCGCCGGGACTCGAATCCGAAAACCTGTGGTACCGAGCGCAAGACACTCGGCTATTCAGACCCCAAAACACTATGAGGAGGAGACAGAAGCAAACTTTGGACAGATTTTTAGGACAGATGTCCAATCTGATGATCCTCAATCACGTTTAAGTAGGGAAAAGAGAAAAATAGAATTGGATAAATTTTCATTCACTTTAGGCATATCTAACTGGTTTTGTATTCATATATTTTAGTTTTAAGGAAGGTTTAAATTATTTTATGCAACAACAATGTTTTTACCTCACCAAAACAGTCTGCTAAACTAGAAAATTTTCGCATAAAATTTCTCTTACCTTTTTAATCGAATGAACTGTAGTTGAGATATCCAAAAGGTAGAGATATAGCGAGTTAATTAAAATATATTTGCAATATTTTTATTGAATACATAACAATGTCGATATAGAGACATAAAAATATTATTAGAAATACAGATACAAAAACCTGTGTCTACCACGGGTGACAACGAAGTCCCGAAGTGATGGGGAAACGTTCTTACAGCGAAGTACGGTTACAGTTCAAAAGTAAAGTGGTAAATAGTTCAAAAAGTTCTAGATAAACACAATTTTCGACTAATGTATAATATTCCAAGGGGTTTTTTGTATGGGAACGTATGTATCAGTTTCTCTTTATTTCCTACAAGGAATAATTCGTTTGATATGCATCGTGTTTTGCATAAGTGCGATAATCTTGACTGGATTAAGGACGTAAACCGAGATGCCACTACAATTAATTTAAAATGTGCAAATACTTACATATAAACAAGAAATTCCAGTGAATTGTACTATTTTTGTGATATCCACGAAGATAATTTGTACGCGATTTAATTTGATCTCTCGCTCTACTGTCATCTTTTGCACACGAAGACTACACAAACCGGGACCTACAGTTTAAAGTGGATTCCTAACCACTCACAAACAGCCATGTCACCGCTGGTGGCTCGAACGCGGAACCTGTGGCACCGAGCGCCAGAGCGCTAGCCACTTGGCCATTCAGGCCTATGCTATCAGGCCTAATACAAATGACCAAATATTTTTAAAATAAACATCCGTTCGCAATGTTATAACTATTACTCGATTTGTAGAAATGGATGCAAAGAGGTTGACATCTACATTACGTCGCTGTCAAACCGCTTAACTTATGTCTCCTTTTGAACAGGGAGGTCCTTCCAGGAAATGGAATGCATTTGTATTTGATTTATTGTGTTTTATCTTTCAGCTGAAGTACGTCCACCCCAAAGAACTGGACGCCGGCGACCGGACAGCGACGCTCATGTTCTATGTGAGTACACTTCTGCTTCAACCTTCCCTTCATAATTCTTTTTCATTATTCAATATAGCCATATTTTTCATATTTTGTTCAGTTTTTTTATTATTATTATTGTCAATGTATAAAGGCAATCTCAATATTAGACTGATTTATTTATTTATTTTTTTTTGCAAACCATATTCATTTAATTTTTCATGGCATATCCAGAATAAAGCATAACATATCATTAATATCTCATATCATAGCATTGCAACTTCTTCTTCTCCATTGGCGTTACATCCCCATAGGGGTAGCTAAGGCCGTGTGCCTATTGGCAGATTTCGAGACAGGATATGTTTCTCATTTATTTGAGTAAGGTTTTCTGTCCTACACCCTTACAGTCATAGCAGATCGGGCCCTACAGTTTAAAGTGGATTCTGAAACCACTACAAATACCCATGGTACCGCCGAGATTCGAACTCGAAACATGTGACATCAAGCGACAGAGCGCTAATCTTCTCGGCCACCACACGGCTTTCCCAAGGAATGGCCCGTGTAAAATATCAGACAACCTTTTCTGAATTTTATGGTTTACATCAGGGATCTATTACGAGCTGCGCAATGTTTAATGTTATGATTAATGATTTAATCTGTAACCTAAAAATTTCTGGAATTTAAGTGTCCAGCTTTCAAGCCCCAGCATATTATCCTAGTGTCCAAAAAAGGAAAATCAAATGAGGGATAATTTCATTTAAAATTTCTCGTTTAAAACGATTTTTAACGAAAAAGCACGCTTAAAGCTTTACCAACCTCACACAAAAATTTACTACTACTGCAAGATCTTTGTGCCTAGGGCCGAAATTCTCATTTAAATTTTGAACATATATTCAACAAGAGTAGCATCTGAAAATTGGCACTTTCCATTTTGAATCCTACAGGATTTTTCAGTTCAGCATCCTATTCTGAAGCAAAGATCGCGAGAGGGTGACATGTCTACAATGATATCACCCATCCTAGCAACGAATATCATAGGAGACAAAAGAGCCCCGACCCCTACACAGTACAGCTATGAAGCGTTAAATTTATTGAATGCGAGAAAGAAAGAGAAATTACTTGGGAATTTTGAAATATTTAATAGAATTATTATTTTTTAAAATATATCTTTATATAAACTCATGTTTGTGAAAATTGCAACACCATGAAGGAATCGTCATAATTGAATGAAATTTAATACACAGTTGAGTGGTAGTGGTACAAATAAATGATTAAATGTTCAAAGCAAACAAACAATAATAAGAGATCGGAATCAGTATTTTCTGTAGCCCCCACGCGCCGCAATAAGTGCTGCTACACGACGTGGCATGGAGTCAAACAAATTTTGAATGTCTGCCTGAGGAAGAGCATTCCATATTGTTTGTATGCGCACCCAAAGTTCGTCTGCAGGAGCAACAGGACGAGGATCACGAGCGAGACGCCGACCAACGAAATCCCACACATGTTCAATCGGCGACATATCCGGGGAATACGCAGGCCAAGGAAGAAGCTGTACCTGCCGCGTTGCAAATAAGGATTGAACAGTCTTGGCGATATGAGGGCGGGCATTGTCCTGTTGAAATACAGCGCCTGGCAAGCTTTGAAGGAAGGGAACAGCTTGGGGCTGTAGAACTTCACTGATGTACCGGTTGCTGTTCAGATTGCCCACAATTCTTAGCAATTGAGATCGTTCATGATATGCTATGGCGCCCCAGACCATAACTCCGGTGTTCGTCCACTGTGGCGTTCGATAATGAACTCCAGAAGGTGGCGTTCACCGGCATAGCGTCTGACACGAATGCGGCCATCATGGTACCACAAATGAAAGCGGGATTCGTCAGAAAACACGACATGCTGCCAATCAGCACGCCAGTCTCTATGCTGAGCGGCTCATTGTAGCCGCATGCGGCGATGGTTTAGCGTAAGAGGGATCCTGTATAAAGGAGTCCTTGCGCGCAGTCCACGCTGCAGCAGACGTCTACGAATTGATGAAGCACGCAATGAAACACCTGTAGCTATTGACCACTGTGCTGCCAATTGTCTAGAGGAAGCTGTACGGTCCGTCAGCGCCATGCGGACCAGGTGACTATCATCGCGAGCTGACGTCACATTTCGGGGTCCACAGCCGGATTTCCGAGTTGTCCGACACTCGTCCGTCCACTGCTTCCAAAGACGCATCACTGGGCTGCTGTTACGCTGCACACGAGCGGCTACTGCCGGATAAGACAATCCAGCTTCACGAAAGCCGATGATTCTCCCCCGTTCAAACTCTGTAAGTTGTTCAAATCTTGCTCTCTTTCTTCGAAGAGGCATAAGTAACGATTGAGCTAACGTTTACCACTAGCAGATAACCATACACGCCTCGCTACAGCCGTCAATTTATTCGATCCATCCGCCGTTCAGAGGGCGCTGCTTAGCATACGCATGCGCTACGGATTTAAAATTCTAATCATTTGCATATCATGCGCTAATTTGCATTTCCTGAAAATTTCAGCTCACTCGCGTAAGTCCTTCATGGTGTTGCAATTTTCACAAACATGAGTTTACTTTCCCACAGCATGAATTAAAATTGTACTTATTTTTTCATGTGCTTGTTAACAGTTATCTGATGTAACACGAGGTGGAGCCACCGTCTTTCCAAGGGTAGGCGCTAGCGTATGGCCAAAGAAGGTAAGTCCATTCAGCCTTTATCTTCACGTGCAATTTTTTTATTAATGATTTCAAAGGCATATCTATTGGAAAAGGTGACTGTTCAGTTCTCAACATACAAATAAAAGAAAACATTTCACTTTCCCCTTTTTTTAATGCCTTAGTCTTCTACAGCACTTCTACTATTACACCACATAACTGTGCCTAGAGCTGAGTTGCCCCTTTACAGTTTGGGAAGGATGTGGGCGAGAAGTCTGATTGTGCTCCGTGACGCTCTACGGCCATAAGAAACCAGGATCTACGGCTTAAAGTGGATTCCGAACCACTACAAATCTTCTACAATACAGAAATATACATTCCAAAACCGTCTATACATTACACCGTCTCACAAAGCCAAGCGTAACTCAAACACTAATATTGTGACGTGAAATTTCACACAGATGTCAAGGACAGTGCCAGCAACCTAAAAAAAGAAAAAAATTGAAATACCATATGGCCTGGAAATTTAAATTAAAACTGGTATTACTTTTTGTACACAGTAGTATTTGTAAATAGTGTTTGTAAATAAATGAAGATTCCATAAATGTCTGAATGGATTGATTCATACTTCGACCACCAGAAATCTGCGGCTAACGAGAGAAATAGAACCACCGAACGATAGAGACGAGATAGTCGCAGTGACAGATGTCAACTGAAGTTACTGCCAAAAGTATTCAGAGTTACACAGAGGGCACCTCTTCATCCCTTCACCCCTTTTCTATTGATCATTGGTAGACCTTGTGTTCCACCTATGCCAGGAACCAAGGGACAAGACATTCTTTAACGTAAAAACGAAAGTAATTATTAGAGAGAGTTTTTGCATACCGTACTTTAAAAATACGGTATTTTTTCTCACTAGCGCGCAGGCTCATAGGAAACATTATTACAGATACGCATGCGCAATTTCCTATGAGCATGCGTGCTAGAAGAAAAAAATGCCGTATTTTTAAAGTACGGTATGCAAAAACTCTCTATTAACAGTCATAAAAATTCTTACGTTATCTCTTTCAAAATAAAGTTTATGTTTTCTATACTCGGATTGCAAATAACACTTACTTTACTGAATCCCAGATTCGCCACAATGAAGTAAATTTTCTTGACAAAAAGCACAAGAAGCTAGCAATTATTTCTTTTCAAACACAATAACAGCCATCTTTATTTTTCATAAAATTACAACAACGTTGCCAATTTTGCTACGATTAAGACATTGCCTAATTAATAGGCAATTTCCCCGCATTGGTGTACCGTACTGTAGAAAACCTGAGAAACTTCCACTTGGCAGCCTAATAGTCGATGCGAGACGTTTCACACACGTTGACGCAATCGCCATCGAATCTCCTCGTTTTTTGAAAACAGTGCAACGGACACCGTCAGTGCATGCGCATCTTATCCCATCTGCACACTAAATGCGCATTGTTGCCTTTGCACCAAGAGTGCAACTACTACTACTACTACACCTCTGGACCTAGAGCTGACTTGCCCCTACACAATTTGGGAATGATGTGCTTGACAGAAAGTCTGATTGGGTTCTGTGTAGCACTACGGTCCTAGGGAGATAGGGACCTACGGCTTAAAGTGGATTCAAAAACTACTACAAATATCCATGGCACCGCCGGGATTTGAACGCGAAACCTGTGGTACCGAGTGCCAGAGCGCTAGCCACTCGGCCATCAGGCCCCACAATGACTGCAACAAAATGTAGAACGAAAATCCCACGTGTGTAGGGAGACTCACCAAGAGAATACGAAACTACAACGAATCCCTTTCTAGCCAAAACTAAAAGACCTAACTGGTGTACAACAGACATTGGCATGAACTCATGTATGTTTAGTCAAGCTTTTGTTGTGTGTATCTTATATGTTTTTCTGCTTCTTTGTAGGGCTCTGCCGTGTTCTGGTACAACCTGAAGAAGAGTGGGAAAGAAGACCCTCTGACGCTGCACGGCGCATGCCCCGTGGCCGTAGGAAGCAAATGGAGTAGGTTCACTTTTTTAGTGTTGTTGTGTTTATTTTATACATGCTCATAAATAAGTGCTTTCAAACCATACAGTAATAATATAATAGAGAAGAGTAATAATATAATTAGTAATGTTAATTATACGATTAGTAATAATGATTACTAATGTTAATATCATTAGTAATGTTAATTATATGATTAGTAATAATTGATATAATTATCACCTATTTAAAATGTTATTAGAATAATAATATAATTATCCCCTTATTCTAAAGAAACAAAAAATCGTGCCAAACATCTCACGTTCTTTTCGTACTAGAGTTGGCGTTGTATCGCCACTTGGCTTCCTTTCCCCGAGAGCATTTATTTATTAAACGTAAGCGTGTTACGAAGTAATTCTAAAATTTCTTTAACTTATTCTACTACTCATTCTTTAGTCCTTCTACATTCTCATTTCTCATTCTACATTATTGAACTATGTGCTTACTAAAAATAAATAGATACGAGAAATGTTCTTGCGTTTACAAATCTGACCATTTTGTATGAAACAGAATAAAACATTACAAAAAAAAATTCATATAAATGAATATTTTATTTTTAAATTATTTTGGTGGTAAATTTATGAATGGAATACTAGTTTAGACAAATGAACATTTACTGACAGCAAAAGAAAATGAACCCCTTTTTTTTTATGAAAATGTTTGCATGTTACTAGATTTTTTTTTTCTTCCTTTCACAAAGTGAAGATTGTTGACAAAATATTGCCAAAATATCACCGAAATACCGCCAATTTGCAAAATATCACCAAAATACCACCAATATCGCCAATTGGCAAAATATCGCCAAAAAGAACAAAATATCGCATATGTTTGTTTGCCCAATCATAAATTATATTCCTGCTATATTTAGTGATTTCATTATTTTTTGATAAATGAATTAAATATTTCGTTTCCTTTTTTTTTCCAGTTGCCAATTTTTGGATCCGGGAGAAGGGGCAGACATTCCGGAGACCCTGCTCTCTCGACCCCGAACTGTGATTCCCGAACTCGGACCGGACCCGCTCTGAAACTAGTCCCCGCGATGCGATGATGTGAGCTCCTCTGCTGCACGTCGCACCAACGTCCTACGAGATGCATATCTGCAACTGCTACAGCTAATTTCTCAATTTGCTACTTTGCACACGCCTAAAAGAACTGGTTCAATGCAGTAACAACAAGCTCCTTACATTCCAAAAGAAAAATCCAGATTGTGCAGTTGTTATCTAAAAGTTATCAAATGAAAATAATATATATCTATATATTTTTAAGTTAAGAAAAATATGTTTATTAATATTATATCATTATGTATTCTTCGGTTTATTGTTTATTCCTGAACTGTACGAACTGATGATTGTTCTGTTGTTCTAGTTACTAACTTAACTGTTCTTTAAACTGTTTATTTCCTGAACTTATTTTTAATGATTGGCAGAAAATTCTTGTAATTCTTGGTGGGAACATCAAGAATTTTCATCTTCTATTATGTAGCCACCACAAGAAAATAGAAGGGAGTTACTTATGCGAGTTTTTGATTTGTTTATTTTACAGTGTTTAATGTATGTATATACACAATGAATATACAAGGGGATTATAACTAAAGTCCCATTTTCAAAATGCTGTAAAAAAAAAGAACTACTCGTCACAATTTCATTTGAACTGAGGATAGTTCAGTACGGCATCAAAAAAGTTCCAAAGTGTATTAATAGACGCCGCTGTAAGTGGCATAAAGTGAATGAATTCGGCTGCCAGTGATAGTTTGAATCGAACTTACAACGTATTTGGCACGAGTTGCTTATTAAATCAACTGTAGTGTTCAATGTGCTTGATTGTTTCGATTTATTGACGGAAAAAAAATGACTTCCGAGTCATTCAACAGTTGTGACACTGTGAGTGGAAAGACCGTCCACCATGGCAAGGTCATACCTAGATGGGAAAATTCGGTGGAACTTTTTTTTTGATGCCATACAGTTTCCCCCTTCTTCCAGTATCTTCAGTTCAAATGTGAACTCATTGTGACGAGGGGGTTTTTTTTGACAGCTTTTTGAAAGTGGGACTTTAATTATAATCAACCTGTATATATTCTCATCTCTTTAAACTGTTTTTAAATCTTTATTTTTTTACTTCCGGAATACATTGTTCGTGTTGTGAATGATTGACAAAAACTTCTTGTATTCCCACCAAGAATTTTCATTACGTGTTCTATTTTGCTATTATACATTCACCACAGAAGATATACTTATGCGAGTTTTTGATTTGTTTATTTTACAGTGTTTATTGTATGTATATACATAAGGGATATATTTTGTTTTGGATGATTTTCTTGATATGTTAGATAGAGAGAATGAATACTCCATAATATTAGGTTGTGTGAAAAAGAAATCCATTATTTTTATGTGAACTTCAAGACTTTATTTAATATGCTTCGGATTACCAATTTTTGTCAAATATGCACCGTTTAGTTCTATAATGGCCATTTTAAATGAAGATTCATAATGCCTCCCTCATAGAAGTCTTGGTCTTAATTGGCGAAAAACTCAAGTAATCGATTTTCACAATCTTCTCTTGATGCCAATGATTTCTGACGACTGCTAACATGCCGGTCAACTTCGATTACTTCCACAGAAATGTCGATAAAATCATAATCGACATTTTCGACGATGAACCTATCTGTGCGAAGTGCATCCTTAACATCAAGAATGCCTGAATGGAATCGACGAAAACAAAATTACACGTAACTGGCTGTTATAGTATCAGGACCATTCACAATTTCAGCCGCCTGGCTTGCACTTTCGCCTTTATCATAGAAAAATCTGTAAAATGTACCGAATTTTCTCTATGTTGACTTTCATTTTTAACACTTTGTAACTCACAACTGAAGGGACCCAACAAAAAAACAGTAAAATAATTTTTTTTTAGTGCGAAATGTCCCCTTTCTAATGAGCATAAATCTGAAATTGTGTGATTGATACTGTACGAGATATCGATCACTACAGCCATCTACCGGAAAAACAAGTAATATAAAAAAAAATTTCTTAAGTCAATTCCGACTTTTTTTCACTCTATTGCAGAAAAGTCCTTTACAAATAAAGTTGAAATTTTCTTCTTGCATCTGGCGCCATCTATTGGTAGACATTGGTATTGGTATTAGTCTATTATTAGACATGCAACTTAAATCTAAAAACAACTAAAATTATTTAATTAAATTTAATGAATAAATTAATATTTGAAAAAACTGTATTAACATCAAGAGTCATCCACCACAAGTTCAAAAAAAATGCATTTGAACTTGAGTGGATGAATGAAAAGTGTTTTATGAACGATTGAAAATTTGAACAAGATATATAGAGGGAGAGTGTGAATTAATAGTAAGAATTTAATACTGGATTTCTTTTTCCCCAACCTAATACATGAAGACAAAGACTTTTATAAACTGAATATACAATTTATTATCATTGCCCAATACGTTACTAGATTTGTTGGGTTATATAGAAATGGATCTATATTAAGACTCACTTTTTTGTGACTATCATTATATTAATGCTTAATAAAAGCATGGGTACTTACGTATTAACGATACCTTGGCGACAGTTGCGCCAATAAAGAGCACACGCGCCAACCGCAGCTACAGATTTGACACCAATCTACACTTAAAATTTTTGTTCCAAATAATAAAATATATATGAAACACTTCATTTAAAATCAAAACGCTTTCAAAATATTTTTATTCCAAATAATAAAGATTGGTGACACTTAAAAACCGCCAAGTCTGTCGCCAAGGTACCGTTAATACGTAAGTACCAAAGCATGCTCTGAAAAACTTCTATCACAGATTAAAAGAAAATTTTTAAATCTATCCAATACATACCAAATCTATCCAAGATCGTTCCATTCTTCATGTTCTTCCACAGATGAACCAATTGATTCGTTCCAAAGCGAATTGAACGTCTATATTAATTGAATCGAATAGGGAAATCAATGCAGCTCGGTGAAGGCTTTTTTGTGCTTCTTGCTTACTAAAAATCAACTCGTCTCTCCTATGGAGATGACGTCAATGAAAGAGGCGTGGTTTCTTTCCGAAGGCTTCTGCTTTATGTAAAAAAAATGTTTATTAGAAAACTATATTTGTTTCTGTATTATATTGTTTATTGTGTTTGGGCTAAATATTAATGTGTAAAAAAAAAAATGGGGTGAAAATATTTGTGAATGATGTACAAATTGTGTAAATAAATAAAGGATCGTATCGATCGCCTTTGTTTTAGAATATTTGTTGTTGTTGTCCTGAGATTCTGTTTATACACACTCTCTTATTGTATATTATTACTGAGGTCCTTGGCAGATGATTTTATGTCGTTGCCAAACCTTTTTATGAATTTTCACAAAAAAAAAAAATATATATATATCAAAAAAATCTTCTGCCATAAGTATTTTTTTTTTTTAACCAAATCGCTGACAATATTTTTATTGCATTGTTTCTAATCTGGATGCCAGATTCTTATTAAAATAATCTCATTACTTTTTAGACAAAATCCGCTTTAAATAGTTTAGTTGAAGCGGGAAGAACACTTTAAAATATTTTGTGTACGGTACATTCATTATATTAATTATTCCTAATTAATTATTATTAACGGTACATAATAAAATAATAATATAAGAACTAGATAGATAATTCAATTCCTAATTACAGCAATAATGTTGTTTTTTTTTAACCGTTTCCATTTTAGAATTTCGATTCGCAGTTTTCAGAACAAACTAATGCTGCTTGAAAACGAGAACAATTTTATTTCAATCAGAATTAATTTTTGACAGACGATTTTATTTCATTGCCAAATCTTTTTTGAATTTCGCTTAGAAAAAGAAATAAAAAAATTTTCTGCCATAAATGCTTTTTTTCTTAATTAAAACACAGACGATATTTTTATCGCATTGTTTTTAATCGATGGAAATAATATCTATTAAAACTCACGCAAAAACTTCGAATAACTTCGTGATGCCAGCTTCTTATTAAAATATTCTCATTACTTTCAGATAAAATCCTCTTTAAATAGTTTAATCGAAGCGGGAATAACATTTTAAAATATTTTGTGTACGATACATTCATTATATTAATTATTCATTATTAATTATTATTAACAGTACATAATAAAATAATAATACTGCATAAGAACTAGATAGATAATTCTATTCCGAATTGCAGCTATAATGTTTTTTGTAAAATGCTAGCCAAACAGTGCTATTACGCCAACATTAGTAGCCAACACTATTCCTGAAAAGGTTTTCAAGTCAAAGTTTAATGCTTTAACGCAAAATATTATCACTATTCTGACAAATTTTTAATCATTGAAATGCGTTATCATCAACATTTATCGCCAAATTTTTTCACTAAGAGAATTTTGTTTTTTGAGGTTCTTTTACGTCAAAAGTTAACGTTTTATCGCCAAATTTTTGACACTAAAAGATTTTATCTCTGGAATACTTTTGAGCCAAATGTTATCGCTTTTACGCCAAAATTTAACACCATTTTGACAAAAATTATGTCTAAATTGCCAAAAAGTTTACCACTATTATGGCAAAATCTTAATGTTTTCTTTTTAAACCACTTATTGCAGCTTTAACGCCAAAATATATCATTTTGCCAACATTTTATTTCTAAATCGTTTTTACATCAAATTAAATCGCTTAATCGCCAAATTATTATGTGAAATTTTATTTTGCTAACTCACAAAAATATATCGTTTAGACAAAGATAATAATCGCTGTTACGATAAAACTTCGGTAATTTTTTTTTTTTAAATGTCAAAAAAATAAGTCATGTTCTTTACGAAGCCGAATTCGAATGATAAATTAATATTAAAAAAAGAGAAAAAGAAGAAGAAACCAGAGAATAACTTGCCTTTTATGGTGGTATGTCCTTCGTCTGTGGTAGAAACGAACGTTTTATTACATCGGTGCAATCATAAAAAATATTGCGAATGTCAAATTTGTGCTGTCACCGCCACATGTACTCTGCCAGATAATTATCAAATGTTTCGGACACATGGCAGGTGCCATGAAGCGAACGTTTCACAGCATTCCAAGTACATTTATATGGGCTCCTGTATACGGGTCTTTAAATGTTATACTATGGTTGACCGTCAAATGTACAAAATCCTCCTGTGAAAGGCAATTATACATTATAGTAGTACTCGAAAGTATTCTCCTTTTTATTATTTCTAACAAAACATGCGCGCTTCTATTTTCTACCACTTCAAAAGGATTCATCAGAATATCTCAATATTCCTCCAAACACCCATTTACCCTCAACATGTTTACCTCTGTTATACTTCCTTTTACCAAAGTTTGATTCATCTGTTTCAACAATTCTTCCAACACCTCCAATCATACCCTTGAAAGTTAAACACTCGTCCATGCACACCTCTCTACAAAATTCATGCCAATCTGTGATCATTTTATTCGCAACCAATAAATCATTCATAGCACTTTTGCTCCTAATTTCATTCGCCCAACAATATGTTAGCATTAAAATTAGACCCATACTCAAATTACTTTGGCCAAACCACATACCCTTTCTCACTGCCCTTCTAATCTGATGAGCATTCGTTCCTTTCTTTCAACACGCCCATACTTTTCCATCACAAACATCAATCAACCAATCAAAGACAATCAACTCATTTCATATTCATAGGGGACTCTACGTGACAGACATATCACACATATCAGACATGGGGACTCTACGAGACAGACATATCACACATATCAGACATGGGGACTCTACGTGACAGACATATCACACATATCAGACTTAGGGACTCTACGTGGCAGACATATCACACATATCAGACTCTACGTGAAGCACACACTTGGCGATGGTTGGCGAGAACCAGCCTTCACTTTCAATGACAGACAACTGAAATAAAAGAGCCACACTTTCAGACTTTTCTTTTAATTTTTATTGCACAGAATAAGTTTTACACCGATTACAAAGAGAGCTTCACAACTACATTTCACCCTCACACCTTTCAGTGATCACAGATTTTTGAGGAGAAGAGTGTTTCATTAGAAACGCTGCATTCGCTACATAAAATACAACACTAGAAGACTACAATTCAAGCAAACAAAAAGTAAATTCCAAAACTAAATTACAGCATTTTCTATCTACAAACTAAGCATTTAATTAACATCATTTCTAAAAATTTCTAAAAAGAAAAAAAAAAATAGACACAACATGTTTGGACTAGAGATGACTCGTATCTGTATGATTCGCTCAAATAATACAAATCATTTCAAAAGTAAGAACGATTCATGTCAAAAAAAAATTCGTACAAGCAATTTACTAAACAAAACTAGAAATATAGTAGAGTATCGTATAACACGACAAAAAAAAAAATTTGCACCTAACGTTTCCATGCAATACAATTTCTCATAGA
This sequence comes from Caerostris extrusa, assembly GCA_021605095.1. Classification (NCBI taxonomy): domain Eukaryota; kingdom Metazoa; phylum Arthropoda; class Arachnida; order Araneae; family Araneidae; genus Caerostris; species Caerostris extrusa. Next base: position 20,791 of record BPLR01020685.1, on the reverse strand, counting down.
ACGCGCAAAATAAAAAAAATATTACCTCTATCTATTCTAAATTAAATCTACTTCTTAAATAAGCAAAAATATTGCATTTTTTCTCCATTTTTTACACTGCAATAAGAACTCGAGATTAAATACAACCAATTTAATAAAACAGAATAAATTCATTGATGAAATTATATTCTTCCACAATGGCGCGATAGCACCATGGTGCGCCAAGACCTCCTGCCTACTGGATTTCGAAACATGAGATATTTTTTTTTTCAGGAATATCCGCCCTACGCTCAACGCTCTACAGTCATATTAGATCGACACCTGCGGTTTAAAGAGGATTCCGAGCCACTACAAACATCCATGGTACCGCCGGGACCCAAACCATGGCATATGTATATATGCACGGGTTTGGGTTTATATATATATATATATATATATAACGGTTCCTATATATGAGCAAAATCTTTCTACTGCCCACCCATTTGCATGTCGAATGAGAAAAATCGAAAAATTCCTACCAAGCAGTCTTACTATCGATGTGAGACGCTGGTATAATCGTCATCGAACTTCTGCGTCGTTTCTATTCGTAGCAGCATTCTGTACGTGGATTCAAAAATCAGCTAAAGTAAAAGTACTAAATGATTAACAATAATAGGATTAGAAAAATATCTTCAGCTTTTACATTCATTATAAAAACTAAATAAAACCATGATTTTTCATAACTCGAGTCCATGAAATGCTGCCATATTAATCACCGCACTCTACACGAATCTACTCTATTGTATTTTACAATCAGTGTTCAAGTTAGCATAATGACATAATGAAATCTATTGTGAATTTTCATTGACACGAATCATTCGGTACGAGTCTGTGAAAATTCATTTAAACCGCACAGACTATTGAAATGATTCGAATGATCCATCTCTAGTCCGAGTCTAGAATCTAGATCGCAAATATCATGTGTTCTATCTTTTAAAGGATTTCGAACGCGCGAGACATGGTTACAAAAATTGTTCCTGATTCGTCGATTGCTATAGGAAGAAATGGATTCGTAACATCACAAACATTGACATCCATTTTTTTTTTTTCAGAAAGTTTAACAATTCAATACATACTAGTCTATAGTCTCTGTTCCTTACAATTTTCCACATCAAACTGGCATATACCTATAATTTACATATTTCTATGCAAATAAGATAAATGTTCTAAAAAATGCAATTTCGGAATTTTTTTGTGTCGCTTTTACAAAACGTCAGATACAATGAAATTTATAATGCGTCGTCGCCAAAATTAAACATTTGATATAGGCGAAATACGCACCCAATTAATGGAAAAATACCAAAACGTGCACCAAAAGTAATAATAGAATACCAAAGCTATAAGGATCAGCTTATATTCGGAAAATATAAATAAAAAAATTATAAATAAGAAAAGTATTTTTTATTCTATTAACTATTTTAAAAAATGTATGCTTAACACACAGTTTCCTGTTCGTTCTTTCTTGAAAATCGTTCTTGTCTTTCAGTACAACCTGCGTGAATCCAATCCTCCATTTATCCATTACATCATGTGTTCTAACTACAAACAATTCTAGACAATTCCAAAGTTAGGAAATTCTGAGACGCAGTGACGGATTTAGGTTCGATGGCGCCCTAGGCCCAAGTTAATTGGACGCCCTTATATATAATAATAAGAAGAAGAGTAATAAAGATTCGAATTAAATTGAGGTATTGAATTTAGGCATGAATTAATATATAGATATTTTTTTTTTTTTGTATAACAACTAAACATACAATTTAGAATAAATTGCTTTTAATTAAGAAAGGAATCATATCTATCTAAATTGATCATGGTAATCTTTGGAAAACGTCTCACATTACGTAAAACTATAACATTTTTATGCGCGATTAAAAAAATAATAATAAAGTTTTTGAGTAACCGGAAAAAGGTATAATTAAATAGGGTGAATTAATATTTTGGGCTATATTGATGAGTAAACAAACGCTACATTTAGATTTTTAAGAAAATGTATGAAAAAAAATCTAACGTCAATTGATAAATGCTATACTTGACGAACAATTTTTTAGTAACTATTTGTTAGATATTTTAAATTTTACTACTTACACGATTCATTATTTTAAAAAATAATTCTACGCGTTAAATAGTGACATCTTGAGGTTGTCAAAGCAAGAAAAGAAGCATAAAAATTCGGTCTTACAGTTTAACAAAAAACAAAATTGATTTCAAATTTCTACCGACCTAGGCCCGGGCCTAAGCCTAAATCCATCACTGCTGAAGCGCATAGCGGTTCTTGCGGAATATAGTTTTCGCATATTTTCAGTCATTCCTCGAGCACCATTAGGTTCAGAGAAGAACCTTTTACCGCACAATGCTCCAAGATTTATTTTAAAAAAGAAAGAAAGAAAATCAGTTGAAACAATTTTCAAATGAAATCCCAATACAGCGTGAGTGATCCGAACGAAAAAGCGCATGCGCAGTTTGATATGGAACATTGTGAAGAGCGGAGACTAAAGCTGGATCCAGGCCAAAAGATTGAAACTGGATTCACACTGTGACAATCGAACATTGGTAAATTCTACTTATAGGTGGATATATTATTATAGGTGGATTCTTACCTAAAACCTCACGATACCAACTACTCATAAGTCTATTCTCCTACTCCTTTCGCAGCCTAATGGCCAATTGGCTAGTGCTCTGTCATTTGGAACCGAAGGCTTCAGTTTTGAATCCTGGTAGTGGCATGGATGTTTGTTAGTAGTTCAGAATCCAGGTTAAACTGTAAGTTCCGATCTAATGAGCCTGAAGTGTGCACAAAATGACGGTAGAGCGACAAACCAAACCAAACCTATTCCTTTCAACTTGAAACGTCATCCAACATGGCGATTTCTTCCGAAGGCCGAAAGATACTTTTCAACCAACAAAAGACCTACATTCGCACGACGCCTATCAAAAAATTTGCGGTTTTTTTTTTTTTTTTTTCCCCTATTCCCGCGAATCTTAAGTTCTGGATAGGAATTCACCTATAGTAACGAGTTTTTGTTCTAGATGTACACCTAGTTTAAAGATGGGTTCACACCAGTCATTAAAAACTCAAGACGGAAGATGCAAAAAAGTTACTTTTGACCAAGTCTCGAATCTGCAACGATTAGTGAGAATTATACAATAGGTTTTCTATTGGCGTGTTGGCGACGATTTTTTGAACACCATGTTTTTGAAGAATATGATTATCAAATAGAGTAGTAACATAACAGAGCTCGCATCGGCATTCCCAGTTTGGGGCAAACATACTATTCACATGATCATACACCTCACATGGCATATACTTGATGTTATATTGTTTTGTAGTGCTACATATGATAGCTTGGCGATTTTTTCAACTATCTTTACTGTTGGCTATACTTTACGCTGTTTGGCGAAGAGAGCAAAAAATCTTCTATAACTCAAAGATTTTCAAAAGAAATATTTCATTTTTTTTTTTTTTTTTTTTTTTTTGTAGCTTTAAATAAATATGAATTTAATTTTTCTATTAATACATTTTCTTGTGTAATTATTTCCCTCCTAAATGATTAAAAATATAAAATATTCATTTATATGAACTTTTTTGTAAGGTTTTATTACACTTCATACGAAATGGTCAGAGTTATAAGCAAAATAAGGGGCCTTAATGACCGAGTATCTAACGCTTTGGAGCTCGGGTACCACAGGTTCTAGTTCCGGTTGTGCCATGGAAGTTTGGGAGTGGTACGGAATCTACTTTAAACCGTAGGTCCCGGTCCTAATAAGAATCGTAGAGACTTGTGGGGGCATTGTTACTCCGTGTCCGTAGCCTATCTTCAAGCTACACGCACCTCCTGGGTAGTGCTAAGTGAGTAACGTAAGTGCAGCGCTTGCCTTAAGGCATCCAAGACAATCTATCTAAGTGTTTGCCAGCTGCATTAGAAAAAAATAAATAAGCAAAATAACATTTTTGTATATATTTATCTCGAGTAAGCCAGTTGTTAAATAAATGCATAACTTGTGCAGAATTTCTTAGAATTGTTCAGAATCGCTTCGTAACATGTTTACGTTTTCTAAATAAATGCCTTCAGAGAAAAGGAGCCAAGGGGCAATACAGTGCCAACTCTAGTACGAAAAAGGCGGGAGATGTTTGCCCCAACTTTCTGTACTTTTAGAATAAAGAAACACGCTCTATTTCATTACTACTCTATGGTTTATCAATGGTACGAAAAAGTTTATCCATGACTTTCATTCTAAGACGTGAATCCAGCTAATGACTTCAAGACATTCATTATCAAAAACAAGTATTCGATGGAGTATTCCTTAAGCGAGAGACTAGAGCCACTGTCATCTGTTCTTGGAGACGGCGACGTATTGGTCCAGGATCATCCTGGACTGCATGTCCTGGGCGATCTCCGAGATGCCGGCGTGGATCTGCCGGATCTTGGGCTCGAACATGTTCACCTCCTTGTGGATCAGGCCTGCGAAAGAAAGGTATCCATCAGTGACATTCGCACGACAGAAACGGAAGCTGTAATATTATAAGAGGATTTAAAGCAAAACCCTTTTTAATTGCATGGCGTTCAAAATTATATTGTCTCGAAGATTTACTTTCACCCATCATATTTATAATAGCTTAACACTCCCTGAATAATAGAATAGAATAGAATAGAACACTCCCTGAATAGAATAGAATCTATAATAGAGCACTCCCTGATAAATAACCATATCATCATCATCAATGGCGCAACAGCCCCATGGTGAGTCAAGGCCGTCTGCCTACTGGCAGATTTCAAGACAGATGTTTTTCATTTTACGGGGTGCTTTACGCCCAACGTTCCAGTCAAGTTAGACCTTTGAATCCCGGTGGTGCCGCGGATGTTTGTAGTGGTTCGGAATCCACTTCAAGTCGTAGAGCGTCACGGAGCCTGATCAGACTTCTTCTCATTCACATCCTTCCCAAACAGGACTCGGATCTAGGCTCAGTGATGTGGTGTAGTGTAGTAGTAGTCATGTTAGACCGGGACCTAGGGCTTAAAGTGGATTTCGAACCATTTCAAACATCCAATGTACCGCCGGGACTCGAACCCGATACCTGTGGCACCGAGTACCAGTCACTCGGCCATCAGACCCCATAAGTAACTCCAGTATTTCAAAAATTCATAAAAACGATGTAAATGGTAGGGTTTTAAGGTTTTTTTTTTCGTTCCTAAAGTTTTTTCTAAAAGTTCTTTAAAATTATGTATAAAAGAATTCCAGATGTATAGTATTGGAGGTGATTGTTGATATGCTATAAAATTTACATAAATCTATAAAATCATGTGTCTTTGTTTCTATCCATTTATCGTAATTTGGAAAAAATGCATCCAATTTTTGTAATACAATTTTGCAATTCATAAACCTCTGTTTCAATTGGCTCGACATATGATCTAAAAATGGCATACTTCTGTGCCCAAAAGTAAGACCAATTATTTTTTTTTAAAAACCTCTTTATTTATTCTTCAAAATTTATTTCATCGCCTTCAAAGTCATCCTCTCCGGACACAAGGCACTCGTGCCAACTTTTCCTCCAATCCTCAATGCGTGCCAAAAAGTCATCGGTACGGATGTCCTTCATAAAGCACGCGGCGATTCACGTTAAATCTCTTCAATCGACTCAAAACGGTGTTCCAAGAGTGGTCTTTTGAGTTTAGGGAATAGAAAGAAGTCGCACGGTGTGAATACGGTGGTTGTTTCATTTTTGGCGAAAAAGTCACGAAGAATCGATGCAGTGTGAGCTGGCGCATTCATTTTTTTCGGTACCCATCGAGATTTGACGCGTTTGAGGCCCAAAATGGAATGGACCGATCCTTTTGAAATTCCAACATCATCAGCAAGGTCTCTAATTGTACATCGATCACAAGCACCCAATCTTTAATTTTTGGGACGAGAGCTTCGTCGGTTGAGGTGGAGGATCGACCAAAGGGCTCTTCGTCCTCAACGCGTTCTCTGCCTTCTTTGAACTGTTTATACCACTTGTAAACATTTCTTTCCGATATAGGAATGCTCACCGAATGCCTTCTGCAACATTCTACACGTTTCCGCAAACAAACTTGAATGCAAGTTCTTTGCTCAATGAATTCAGACATTTCAAAAATTGCCAGAATCCGTTTGAGCGTCTCACAAAGGCCAAGCGCAACTCAAGTACTAATGCATATTTTGACGTCAATTTCACGCAGATGTCAAGGACAGTGCCAGCAACCTAAAAAAAGAAAAAAAAATTGGAATTCCATAAGGCCCGGAATTTTAAATTAAAAATTAGTCTTACTTTTTGGACACAGTAGTAATGCAGAAAAAGAAAAGAAATTCTTTTTTTTTTATATTTTTTTTATTTCAATTTTTGTTTTTCGGCTAATCCTTTTATTTCACTAAAAAAGAAGTTAAAAATAAAATGAAAACTTAACTAAAATTCAATTATAAATCATAATAGTAAAATCTTTATGATCATCTAGACCAGGAGTCTCCAAACTTTCCAGCCTTAGGGCCATACTGTTTACTCTTGTAAGTACCAAGGGCCAAAACCGTTTTAATTTTCTGCCATTGTCTATAATTTCTAGACCAGTCGCCGAGTACGCGCTCTGAGCGAGCATACACTTGCTAACTACAAAACTATCGTCAGTGAAAAATCACAATTACATAAATTTCATTAGAATTTTTTTACAAGTGGATACCCCGCGGTTTCATTCGCGTTAATTTAGCTTTTCCGTTCCTGGAGGATTTTCAGGATATGTTCGATTCCTAATATATGCATTGTAAACAACGATATACATACATATGCGATACTCTTTACTCCAACATAACTACCGAGGGTAACCGCGGGATGTTCACTAGTTTATAATGTTAGTGGGATTCATTTCAATTATTTGTTAGTTGTTATGCTTAAGTTAAATTTTCCGCGTATTATGCTTGTCATTTAGGTTTACCTAGCAAGTCAATAAAACCGAGTTATTATCATTCTGTGTTTTTTTTTTATCCAACTTATTACAGCAATGATAAGCTATTCGCTGTCGCGGGCCGGATTGATGACACTGGCGGGCTGGATTTGGCCCGCTGGGCCGTAGTTTGGAGACCCCTGATCTAGACTACTGAAAAATATTGCGTTTTTTTTTTTTTTTAATGAATTCCTTCAGAATAGGAAGATAGGTAGGTGCATATTAAAAAATGCAATACAATTTAAACAATGTATTAAAAGGCTTTATGTGTGCATCACTATAGTCGAAAATAAACTGTAGAAATGCTGAGAAAAAAATGAACTTTGATTTTAAAATAATATTCTTGCGAACATAGGACTGACAGCGCCTGTTTTATTGATGTGTTTACAGTTATGAGTTCGCAAAATAATTTTGGATACAGTAGTATATATATATACATATCATGTAATTTCCTTTTTGTGCGACTTACACAAGTCTATGCATCTCTGACCTAATACAAGCAGTAACGAGGAGAAAAACACAAAACACCGTCATTGAAATAAAGTACATCGCCTTTTATTATATAAAACAAACTAACATATTTGTACATTTTGAGCGATTTCAAAGCACTTAATAACAGTATTATATTCACATATCTTTAGAGCACACACTAACAGAAAAGACAAGAACACAGACAACCTTTGGCACGACACAATGACAACCAATGAAATTATAAAGCACATTAGAGAGGCCGTGGAAATGAAATAGAAGCACAGTTACAAAATTTGCAGTATAAATTATTTTCAGTCAATAAAATTGCACATAAATATAATAATGAACATCCTATTCAATAAGTTAAAATGCAATGTGTCAATTAGGGATTGCAATACCGGTATACCGAATACCGTTTTTTCGGGTATTTACTAGAAAATTAGAATTCTTATCTGCGAAATTCTTACTCTTATTCAGAATTCAGATTCTTACTCAGATTTATATGATGAAAAGAATATGATGGCAGAATGTAAAAAATGTTCAAGAGTTATTAAAGTGAATGGAGGAAGTAAAAGCGGATTCCATACACATTTAAAAACAAAACATGATACAAATTTGTTAAAGAGGAAAGAATCTAATTGCGATGAAGATACTAAGTTAGGCATAGTTTCTAAGGCCAAGCCATCAGGTAAATACTTGGAAAAAGTATATCGCTCATTGCTAACAGTACCACCCACTAGCGTAGATGCTGAAAGAGCGTTTTCGACAGCTGGTAATTTGTGCACAAAATTACGTTTCAGACTTAATGATAGTACGATTGATGCATTATGTTTTTGTTTAAGATCACATTCCAAAAACTTGTAATAATACAACAGACTGAATAGTGATATTTACACTTTTTTGTGATTTAAATAAATAAGATGTTCCTTTACTTTTTTTGTGATTCTTTACATACTGTTACAATTTATAAGTTACAAATTTATTTATTTTTTTTGTTATATTTACATTCTCTAATGAAACTGGCTAATAAAACAGAAAAACACATGTTTTCTTTTTTTTCCCTAAATTTCGACTATCGGTATCCCGATATTAAGATCTAAAAAATACCGAATACCGGTATTGAACTTTTGGTTCGATATTGCAATCCCCATTGTCAATACATTTTTAGATCTAATAAAACTAAATAACATACCTGCCAACATGTACTATATACACATTCGTCAATTTTAATTTAAAGGCAATAAAATTAGTTTTAGTGATAATGACATTCTAAAATTTATGTTGTTATTCTTGTTTCTTATCCCACTTGGCAGACATCTAGGCCAAGCCCATATGTACTCATGGTTGAAGGGGAAGGAAGCAGCTTCTGTCGTGATGGAGCACCCGTAGGTAGAAGTCTGACTTTGGCTCCGGGACTCTTACCCGAAACCTGTGACACCGAGCGCTAGACACTCGGCTATTTCAGGCCCCTAAAATTTGTTAAACCGAACAGAATAAGATGGACCGGTCATCTCATGAGAATGGAAAGTGATAGAACCGCTTTGATAGTTTTCAATGCAATCCCTTTTAGACAACGACCAAGGTGAAGACCGAAAAAGAGATGGGTCGACTGTTTAGATTCTGATTTTAATGTTATTAAGATCTACAAGTAATAAAAAAAAATTAAGTCAATTCCTACTTTTTTTTCACTACATTGTAGAAAAGTCCTTTACAAATAAAATTGAAATTTTCCTTTTACATCTGGCGCCATCTATTGGTAGATACATGCAACTTAAATCTAAAAAAAAACTAAAATGAATGAATTAAATTGAATGAATTAATTAATATTCGAAAAAACTGTATTCACATCCAGTGTCCTCCACTACAAGTTAAAAAAAAAATGTATTTGAACTGGAGTGAATGAATAAAAAATATTTTATGAACGATTGGAAATTCGAACAAGATATATACAGGGAGAGTGGGAACTAATAGTAGGAATTGAAAAAAACTGGAGATCCACGGCCTACAGCAGAACAACCTGGCTGGATCTTTCAAAGAAGGCCAAAACCCACTACGGGCTGTCGAGCCAGTTATGATGATGATGAAAATTAGTCTGATATCTACAAAGCTTTGCTCAAGTCTTCACTATGGGTCTGCTCTGTTCCTTGCGGGGTGCCTGTAAATGAAAAGGCCGGCCTCTTGGCCAAAAAGGGTTGTAAGTTACCACAGCCACGATTTCCTTTATCCATTTAGTTCTGAGGTAAAGAAGAAAATAGACAGGCCCTTAAAAAACTTCTTTCAACTGATAAAACGTAGAACATACATGTTTCTTTAATGGACTTGCCCCGTGCATTTACAGCAAATTTCCATCCTAATGATTTTCTTAATAAACACTTGCACTGCATAGGTGCAGCTATTCATGGTGTCCGTGCTCGTCGGGTGAAGCCATGGACTTTTTACATTTGACAACATGCACTGCACTTGAATTTATGACTTTTAACTCTGACAACTTTACCAAGGCTCAATTTTATTGGGCTGCTAGAGTTCTTATGGCGGATATCGCTACAGTTTGATGTAGAAAAAAAAAATATTCACTTTCACATTTTTTTAAGAATCTTACCATACGAGTGTAAGTACATGTTGGCAGTTAAGTACACATACATATCTTTCACATACACAGTCCAATCACATTAATGTGACCACCACCTACTTTCGACGACGTGAAATAACCCATCACAAAAGGCAGATGGCAGCACATTGCAGTGGAGTGTATATAAAGAATACCACTTAATACCACATTCCACACTCCACTTAGAGCCAGAATATACAAGAGTGTATATTCTGGCTTTTGGCAGGTGGTCACATTAATGTGGCTGGACTATGTATATACTAATGAAGTTCAATCCAAATTTATATATAAACAAATATAAAGTTAAAAACAAAAACACAATTTTAGTATCATATATCTGCTCCTTCAAAAGAATCATATTAAAATAATTAACAGTTAACGAATTGCAGCTGAAATACAAATAGACTGCACCAGCAACATGAATACAGATTAAAAAGAAAACAAACAAGCAAGGATAACGTTACCTTTGAAAAACAGACAGAGAATGCGTTAAAAATCATACAAAATAATTCTTACATCGATATATGAAATTAGTTAGTAAAAAAAATTAATAATAATAATAATAATAATAACGATGATAATACATTTCACTACTTTCTAGCAAAACCACACACATAAAATACATTGACTGCATTCAATTCGAAGAAGCAAGTGTTGAGAAATTAAAATGGCGTTCCTTCTAAAATTTGAAGGGGGAAAAAATTGACATCGTTTTCAAAAACCGAGCACTTTGACCACTGAAAAAGCAAACTTAAGCAGCATTCACACCAAGGAATTCATACTTCAACCAATCACAATCTTTACTGAGTTCTTACGCTTTTGATTGGTAGACGCCTTCATGTGAAGGCGGCTTTAAAAGAGTTTGTACCAATGGAGCACTATACCCAGGGGTGGTAACCCCTCCTCCAACGAAGGTTTCCGCCTACAAAAAGGGGAGGGGACTTTGGTTCGCCAATCGGATTTCGAATCGAACTTTCTCAATTCCAATAGATTTCTTCCAATTCAGGAGAAGACAAAAAAAATATTATTATTAAAGGAGTTTTATGATAGTGGATTGGTTAGGTTTGTCACTCTACAGGCCATCTTGTGCGCACGAAGGCTAAACAGACCGGGACCTACAGTTTAACATGGATCCACTAACAAACATAGCACGCCACCATCAGGATTCGAACCTGAAGCCTGTAGTACCAAAGGTCAGAGCGCTATCCACTTGGCCATCAGGCCGCTTTAGAACAGTGGAAGTACAAACAATACATAAACAAAACGGTTATTATGATAAGCGCCGTTTAACAAAACGAAAAATTACATCATCAAAAAGCAGTGTGGGTTGAGTCTGCGGGGAAACGTGTTACGTGTACTTGAATAACTTAACTTAAACTTCATACTCTTTATCATTTATCTTAATAGCGTCAATTTCCTTTTTTTTTTTTTTAATCTAAATTTCACGATGTAATTTTAATAATGTCAATTTAACTGTATTAATGATTATGTGGAGGTTTCCGGGGTATATTTACCCCATAGGTACTCTGAAACAGGTACGTCCGTTTCCGTCATAAAAGTCATCACGAAATCATAGCAGACAGCAATTTGACAACCACTACAGAACCCGCTGCAAATATACTATATTCTGCTTTTCCATCAAAATTCGTAAGATTGATTTTTCCTCCCCTAATTATTTTAAACTAAATTTATTAAAATTATGACTGACAACAAAATAGTATTTCAAGATATAATATTTTTATATGCCTTTGTCATTTATAGTATTGGAGAAAGATAAATCTTTCACGAGCTTATGTACTAGATGTACCCTGCATTGTGAAATGCGTGGGCTTAACTGCAACACATCTTTGAAAAATAAGCCTGCTTGCCTCTCTAATCTGAATGCAGCTCAAATGCACAGGATGAGAAATGAACTGAAATGAAGAGTGCACTTCGACACCACAGGGATGCAATTCGAACAAAATTACATTCGAACAAACATTCGAACAAAATTATTGGCCAACAGTTCAAGGGCCCATACGAAACGATACAGCCCTGCAGTATGCATGCCATAATAATAATAAAAAATGCTGGTTAAAAAAAAAAAAATGTGCTGTACTTACGAATCAACATTCATGTGCGATGACGCGCCAAAAGTAGAAAACCGATTCATTGTAAATAAATGTGTCAACCCTGCAGTTCAATTATTTCTATTTTGAAGGATATTTAATACAATGGTTCTCAAACTTTTATTTTCTCCTGCTAGCTAATAACGAACATTTTTATTTCTTACATAAAATACTTAGATACAACCATATTACATACATAGATTACTTTTAATAAAGCAGTATTAGTGTTGAAAACTAACTAAGAATTAAATCTCTCTCAAAAAAATACAATCAAATCTTTGAAGAACCAGGCTTTTCTAGTAACCATAATTTAAAAAAAAAAAAAAAAAATTGTGAAAACGAATAGCAAAATTAAATTTTTTTTTGCCACTCAAGAGTAATTATGAGCAGTAAAATCAGCACTCTTCAAGTAACTTTTTAAATTTTAAAAATATTTTTAAATTACTTAGTGTCCCCCCTTTAAAAAAAAATTTATGCAGCCATTAAGGATCTTTTTACAGATTACCCTTTCCTCACAAGTCAGTTTTGTTTATTTATTTATCTCTTCACCTTTGTAAACATGTTTAAGTGGCTCAGTTTTCTGAGCCATATTGCTTCGCACATGCACACGAGAACAGCAATTCTCATTTTTTTTTTTTTTTATTTTTTTCATTAGCGAACTCAATCATTATAATCTTGACTTCTATTTTTTTATATAATGGATCAACATTAAACACACACAAAAATTATTTTCCATTAATCAATATGATACGAATTAATACATATTCAATATCTCCCAAAAAAATAATCAAGCATTTAAAGACCATGGATCACCAATTGAATGTTGCAAGTTGACCATCCCACCAAAATATATATATATGATATGAAGAGAATCAAATGACTAAATATGTCTTACCGATCAGGAAAAAAAAATTATCAGTCATTTTAAATTCTGTATAATTTAAAGCGACATCATACTTTTTACTTAATTTAGTCAATTGATTTAAGTTAGTTTTTATCTGTTATGTTGCTCCCGGTTTTATCTGTTATGTTTGAGAACCATCGATTTGGGACACTAATATTTTCCAATAGGAAATGGTGGTGCTAAATCATCATCAAAGAGTGAATGTTGAAACATAAGTACCTTATCTGTTTACATAAATTTTTCAAATAAAAATTGTAAAAAATAGCACTAATGTATTTTATAATATAAATTCAGTGAAGAAACACAACATTTTAGATAAACCATCAAAAGCATATGTTTGACAGCAGCTTTAAAAAAAAATTCAATCTTTCTGCACAATTTCTACTGACAACTTTTTGGGAGGAAAGTGTTGTATATTCCCAAAAGTGACAATTTTATTTTTAATTTTTGCTTCATCACTGAATTAAAATTTAGCAACATCCGTCAATTTATTTAAATGGTCATCTTGCTTGACAATTTTTGCATCAAGCCAAAAAATTGCCAAGGGGGGTAGTAGATGGCACCTGTACTTTACCCCGTCCAATAAATAGTTGTAAATATATTATAAATTTAGGAAAAGCATCAAAAGAAATTGAGTATAAAATCATGCAACGTTAGTATATGGCGTATTTCAATATAATTTATTTTCAACAGACAAATGAAATTAACAAAAAAAAAAAAAAAAAAAAATTAGAATTACTAATAAGGAAGAATCCATTTTACTTCAAGAAAACCAAAATTTTACTTATATTTTCTTAAAATGAATATTAAAATGTTTAATTAGAACAGATGTTTTCTATTTTTTAAATGAAAATAGTTTCCTAGAAAATTTTAGCAGTATTCAAATTTAAATCTCTTCATCACTTTTCATTGGACATTTTTGTATTTCATAAATCAGTAATTTCAGTGGTAAAGTATGTAGATACGTAAATATTTAAAACAAATAATTATTAAATAATAAAACTAAAACCCTTATTATTAAATTATTCACAATTTCATATTATCTGTCCATCAAAAAATGTTTACTGCCAGTGTGTTGTCAAAGTCATATCCAATGTTTCCATATGCAGCTACTTTAAAGCATATTTAGTAAAATATTGGATAATTACAGTAACTGGAAACAACCTTACTTGCTACTGCAACAAATGGGATTACTTAAAAATTAAGAAAATGAACTAGAATATATTTACAACTTTCAGGAATATAATAATCCCATTTCTATAGTAATACTATCAATATGTTCTAGAATTATCCTATAATGTGGGCTTGTTTAATTGAAAATGCCATATGTACAAAGTGCAAAGGTTGACAAACTTTAAAAGGCGATAGAGCAAATAAAAATGTTTATCTAATATATGAGCATCAGTAACTCATATAATCACAAACAGAAGAATTGCATGAATTAAAAAAAAAAAAATAGATGTAACACTTTTCTTTAAAATCATCTGCATGGCAAGATTACCCAAAATTTATAAACAATAAGGTCAAGCAACGAATGAAAAAATTGTTTCACCTTTTCACTGGTGATGTTTACCGTTTGATTACAACTTTCAGGCAACCAATTTCCTTATTAATGCGAGAAACTATCCAAATATAACATCTGAGGTAAGATTGACTATTTGAAGTGTATTAATCAATTAGTAATCATGATTTTCAGGTTAGTAAAGCTTTAATTTTTTTTTTTTAAAAGACATCTGTAGGTCTTTGTGCACTACTACATCATATCATTATGCCTAGAGTTGAGGTACACTCAGGAAATAATATGGGTGGAATAGAGCCACAATTTTGAACACATCCCAACTATGACATTTGGAAAGTCACAACTTCCTACTTCTTGTTGAACCCAAATTTAATATGTTCCAACCTATAGATATATGATGCACATACCTGGCATTGCTTTCAGTTTGATTTGATGAGATTTAAACCAAGCACCTTTGGCTAGGAACCCAAATTGCTATCCAACAAACCTCAATTTAACTACAAGCGACTTTCAATTATTGAAATACCTGGGAGTTTAAAAAATGTATGGCAATTCTTGCATTGATATTGACAGGCATGTATGTCAATATTCAATCTCACTAAAAAAAATTTTTAATATAATAATAATCAGCATATGAGTGTATTTAATATCTTTTATAAAAGTATATTTTTGACAGTTCATGTGTATGCACCTACATAATCAATGATACAATAAAAAAAAAAATTTTTGTTTTTGTATGCTTTCTAGTCTGATAAAAGTTTGTCTCACATTGTATGAACATATAATTCACATTTAATATTATTCAACATTAAATGATTTTGGAATAAAAAAAATAATTTTCAATAAATAATTGATGAGAGCATTGCATTATATTTTTTTTTAAGTTTATTTTTAATAAAAAGATTTCTATATTAAACAGAGATAAAAATTGATTCTAACTGTACAATTATGTTAAAAATACATTCACTGCTTTTTTTTTTTTTTTTAACAATATAACAGCAAAATGTAATATATAAAAAAAAATCTAACAGTTCTCATAGAATATTCACATATTAACAATAAAAATTATTATATGTATGCTCATTTAACACTTTTTGAAAAATATCTGTACTATTCATTATTCTCATGAATAAGTCATCAATAAGCAGAGCACACAAACATGTAAATCAACATTAAAAAATAATACAATTACATATTAAATATTAACATTTTTATAAAAATACATATTGAAATCAAATGAATTACATTAAAATACATATATAATATTTTAGTTGCTTATAAAAATAATTTTACAATAGAATGCAAAATATTTTTTATTACAGCACAAACAAATATTGAAAATAAACTTAATTTTAGAATAACAGTAGTTCAAATTAAAAAATAAATAAAAATTTAGTTATTTTAATCATTTCATTAGAATTTAAATAAAATATTAATTGTTATCAATTAATAAATTCATATATAATATATAAAGATCTAATTAAATAAAAGTTATTCAATAATTTCAATTTCGGTATAAAATAAACTATACAACAAAGTAATAAAAATAGTTGATTATATAAAATTGATATTCAAAAAGTACTTTCAGAGAGAAAAAAAAATTTTTTTCTAAGTAAAACTAAAATTGTTAACATTTTATTTTATCTTTTTAAAAGAAATAAATAAGAATGTATTAATAATTAAATTTTTAAATAAATAATTTACAACAAATATAGTTATGTCTAACATTAGACACAAATAAATCATGTCATAATATTGTTTTTATCTTGCTTAAAATAAATTTAAAATTAGAAAAAGATGCAAAAATAAAATAATAATTTATCAATAGAATTAACTAAAATGACTACAAAAAAAATTAAATCATAAATTATACAGTTATCAAATAATTCAAATTTCCACAATCATTCTTTTAAAACCTGTTTCGGCTTTTTTTTTTATTTTTATTTTTTAACATTTCTAACCAGTAATTTTTCCCTCGCTATGATTTGAAGGCGAAAAAAAAAAAGTGTACAAATTTCTATAAAGCAAAAAAAAAGTTTGAGATCATTTTTTTAAAATGACAATATTATGAAAATCAAATATATAGTCTATAAGCAAGTATAAAAGCTGTTCACAAACTGCTCAATTAAAAATCACACAATCACTTTTTCATTAAACAAACTCAGCTAATGCTGTCTGGAGAAAAAAAGAAAAAAAAAAAAAAACGGTCACACTCCCTGGGGCTTTCTTGCACCCCGACTGTCAAAGGCACAACGATGAGATGCGATTGGATGAGAGATGAAAGGGGGCGGGACCATCTTCCTCACTCGATTTCGGGCGGCTTGAAGGTCTGGAGCTCTTCGTAAACAAGTCCTAAAGGACAGGAAGGAGGAAAATCTGAGTCAAGGGTAATTCCACAGAGGATACTTAAAACAAGATGTTAGTGCTTAATATTACAAGGTCTGGAGAAAAAAATATATATATATGATAATTTTGTTAAATCTTAATTTTAAAAAAGCATTTTAATTTTATTGCAAAGAAAATGAGTCATTCCTGCTGAGTATATATGTCTATATCAGGGGGGCCAACGCGGCCGGGCATACTGCCCGGCTTGAACATTTTTTCCGGCCTGCGAGATGTATCACACTTTTATAAAAATATATTTCATTTATAATGGCCAAAGTACTAAAAAACCAATGTAAAAAAGAAATACATTATGTGTGCATCCATCTATTCAAAAATGAACTGCTGAAATTATGTGGAAATATTTCACGGGATAGATAACAAATTTTTTGACATCTTCATTCAAGGAAAATATGAAGAAAAATCTTTTTTTTAATTTTAAAAATAAATGCAGAAATCATCTAATAATCATAAACGTCCATGAAAAGCAATATTATTCTGGTCATTAAAAATGTTATAGTAGAGTAATTTATTTTAATCAATCAATAAATTTTAACATTTTGTTTTTAATTGTAAAACGTATTTAAACTAATTATTTATTTATTTCATGAAAATTTTTAAAAAGACTATTAAATGGTACATATATTTCCCTCCTACATTCAAAGTTCTATTCAATCAGAATTCTACGTACGAGAGGAGAGTTATAAAAAACATATTTAAAAATGCTATCATTCAATTTTTAAAGATAAAACTATTTATGTTAAATATGTTGATTAAATTTGTAAACAAAGCATTTCTAATTTATTTACTGTAGTATTAAGACTATTTTTTTTCCCCAACTTATATTGCTTTACATGAGATGAAAACATTTAACAAACAAAATTATGTTAAAAGTGTTTGATGAGTGAATTATGTTAAAATCGATTATTTTTGTAAAAGCTGAATATTTTATAATAAAAACTATAATTTTTATTAAGAAATGAAGAAAACTTTTGAAAATGTAATATATATACATATGTTACAGTAAATGTGATTAATCCTGTGATTATGCATAACTGATTAATCACGTTCACTGTGTAACATAATAATATAAAAATAAGATAGAAAAATTTGTTTTCTTAACACAATCTTGCATATATTTTCGGTTTTGTGATACAAGGTTATTTTTATATTCTGTGGTACTTTTCGATACAAAATACTGTCATCAATTAATATATTTACTATAAAAATATAAATTTCACACTTTCATTGAACAAAAAAATAAATGTTTTATAAAAAAAAAAGAAGAAGAAACTTTTGAACTTAAATTTCATTCTAAATTCCTTTCTTTTTGAGGAAATGGTTTGAAACCGATATCAGTCATTTTCATGCAATATTTAAGTGAGAAAAATATAAACTAAACTTCATGGATGAAACGGAAAACCATGTAATGAGAAATCAATTTCTTTGTATTTTTCTCACTTTTAAATGAAAAAGTGAAGATTTAAAATTAAAATCTTTAGAAAAATATACATATAATTATAACAATTGAAAATTAATATAAATTCAATAGTTTGCAATTTTAATGTAGCAGGAATGACAAAAACTAGTTATTATTAATTTTTAATTCAATTTATAACTCCAGCTAATGAAACTCAAAATTTAGTAAAAGTTACATATGTAAATTAGTTCTTTCAAAAAAATATGAAAGACTTTAAATTATTATTTTCTCCTTATTTGAAGCAACAGACCTTTAATACCTATTTAATAAGTGTGGAATTAACCTTGAAATTAATCAGAAACTCATTTCAATTTTCTTTTCAAGAAATCGACCTGTTTTTCAACAACAATTTTTAGAACAGAATTTTCAGCATGGATTAAGAAAGAGATATAAATATAAATAACATACCTGCCAACATGTCAATTCCTGAAGTTTGGACAATTCCAGAATTCACTTTTAACAAATTTGTTTAATACTTCATATTATATTTTAGTTAAAAATTACCATCTTTTTCCAGAATAGTCAACCTTCTTTCTTTTCAACTTATGTTTAAATATTCACAAGTGGCTAATTTCCTCACTTTCTATTTTTTACAAATGGATGATTTTTCATTTTCACCACCTTTTCATTTGTTTTGTATTTTACGACATTAATTAAAAAGCAATATCTTTTTGGATTATAAAAAATTAAATTTCTAAGGTTCAACTCAACAGGAGATAGATCTCTTAAATATTTTTGTTTCATGTATAGCTGAAATTCTACATGATCAGCACAGTAGTGATGAACAGCACAAAGTCAGAAAGTATCATATTTTACGCATCGATTGAAGCACCAATTTTTATTAAGATCAGTACACTCTGTTTCATTCTTACTTTCAAGATTACATCATGGAAACTATACCACCTTGATAATTTAATAATTCTTAACCGATATTTCCTTCTTATCTGTCTGCTATTTTATGATTTGTAAAACTTGTAAAAAAGAATACAATTTTAACAATTCCTTAACTTAATAACCTAACTTACTTCCTAACTTAATAATGTAATTAAAAAATGTACATTAAGACTTTAAAATATTTTTTCAAATAAATATATAAAAATATATAACTATTAATGCCTCTTTTTCAAAGAAATGTGAGATGAGAATGTATTTTCAGTTATCACATAAATATTTTTTAATTAGTACTCTAATAACATTTAATCAATAGAATAGAATATTAATTAAAAATAAAATCTATTTCATTTGAATAAAAATAGCAAAACAATTCTGAAAAATAAAAATTGAATCAAGGAAATGTTTTTTTATATGGATATTTTCAAAAAAAATCAGCATATATTATAAGAAACACATAAAAAAAACTCTTACAATTGTGAAGCATGTTAATAACTAAATATTGAAATTGAATTACAAAATATCTATCATCAACAATAAATAATTATTATCACATAAATAAAATACAAGTTATTTCACTTTGCAAGCTGCTTCAATGTTGAGTAAAGAGAAATGATTGTATGAATAATCAGAAATGAATAAAATTTGTTAGTAGAAATGCAATTGTCAAAATATATTAGTATCAATGATGCTTCTTACACAAACAAAATCTTGACAAAATCAGATGCTTATATGATATGAAACACATATATAATATCTCCTTAATATGCTGTCATACTATATCTAAATGCTCAACAGTAGTTCAAATAGTTTAACCCATGATCGCATAGTTTTATAGCTTTACTCTGCAACAGTGTAGTTCTACTTAAAATGCATTGTGTACATCATGACAATTAGTAGTTGAGTTGTGTACTTGCATGATATAAATAAACCACAAAAATCAAATAACTTTTACTAAATTGGTTGTTAAGTAATTTTATACTCAATCATCATAATTCAAAAATATTTTGAAATATTTTTAATATTCTTCATAATGATCACAGTAACGCATAGCAATTTTAATAATATAGGTGCTTTTAGGCTCTTTCCTGGGGCTAGAAGTTCAATCCTATAAAAATAAATTAATACTTTGCCATATAAATTTCTGTTTAAAAAAATTCTTATAACAAAAACAAAACAGTTTCTGTATATTCCAGAACTATATGAGAATTATTGATTTGGATTTTTAAAAAATATGCTGCATTTATAAAAAAAATATTTGTAGTGGATTTCCACACATCTTTTGATATTTCCTCTAAATAGACAGAAGAAAAGTTTAAACAAATATCTCTTGGATTCATTAACGGTAAGGAGGAACATTGATTGTATCATTTTACTATTCAGAAGTTCAATATTTTTCTTTTGCGATTGGGGGTTATATAACACAGCTAAAAATTTAGGATATTGAGCAATGTGCATGG